>KZ652813.1:115531-137084 GCA_001010745.2 Gerris buenoi | reverse complement strand
TTTTTTTTTTTTTTTTTTTTTTTTTTTTTTTTTTTTTTTTTTTTTTTTTTTTTTAACAATGTGTTATGCAAACTCGGAATTTAAAGAAAATCTTACAAAAAATTAAGTAGCAAAAATATCATTGCGTAGATGGCGCCCTTCTGATTGAACACATGTTACCAACGTTCCCGAAGTTATACGCTTTGAATCTTGTAACATTTCTCGTGGAATGGCTCTTCGGATGGCTTCCTTCAACTCTGGTAATGTGCGAGGCTTTTCAACATAAACACGTGAAAGAAAGAAGTCCGTGAACGTCGGATCGGGGGACCGGGGGTTCTAGGAAAATCTGTATAACGAGAGATTACTTTTCTAGGGAAAGCTTGTAAGACACGTTTCATCGAAATTCGGTCCCATATCTTGAGTGTAACTAAAACTTACAACTCCCCACTTTACAATAGGACTTTCCAAACCGCCGTCCCCCCACCACCTGCCGGGTTCAACCCAATACAAAAACATGCGGTTCCCTGTAAACACCCTGTATACATATTTTAACAGGCGAATGATAAATTTGAATTTTTTCTTTTTACTTAAAAAAAACTGAAAAATCATGGTTTACTCGTTGTAAATTTGTAATGTAGTAGCTTTCAAAGTGTAATTGGATACAATAAAGATAAACAAAGCTGTTTAGAATGCAAAGCCATGATTTTGACCTTAGATTTTGTTTAACCAATTTTTTCCTATTGTTAAATTTTATCAATAAATTTATTTGTACAAATTGAGAGAAAAACAATGTGTAGGTATCTTTAACATTCGGATATATTAATAATATATCAGATGATATTGAGAAAAAATCCTTTAAGATATAAGAAAAAATACAATATTACTTTTGGAAAAGAAAACAAAGAATACATACAATATAATTTTATTGTATTATTTCGATCTTTTTCATTCCCCCCCAAAAAAATAATAATAAATAAAGAAAAGTGTGGAAAAAAATCTTTTAATTTTTCTTAAAGGGAAAGGACTCTTAAATCTTGCGGAAAAACCCGGCACAATAGAAAGAATTATAGGGTTGATACAAATACCGGCTCCTTTTCTTATAATAAAATGGCTATTTGCTTCACTATAACTCAGTAGCTCTTGGTTTTTCGCCTCTTCTTGTAATGCATTTTGCCAAATTGTAGTTGCCAGCAGCCGGTTCCAGAAGGCTAAAGAGAGAGAGGACTGAATAAATATCAAGTGAGTGGAAGGAGAAGTATTAAGTCGGTTGTGAATTATGCCGACTTGGGTTTTTTTCATTGTTGGGTGAGAAGCATTGCTGGACGTGGAGTCTAGGTATTCTTAGTTTTATTTATAACCATTTCCCTTCCTTTGAGAAGCAAAGGTGAAAAATTATATTACCGAGTTATTAAATTTCACACTTTCATTCATTGTTACTACGTTTAAAAAATACATTTTTTCTGTTTCACTTTTAACTTTAAATTGTTAAATATTTATGTAATATGGATTCCGATTAATTTATGTATGTCAACAACTTAGCCAATTTAAAAGTCTTTTAATTGTATTATTGTGGTTTATTATAAATATCTGAGAATGTTTATTGTTAGAGGAATAACACAAAATATCTATCCACGCAAATTGAAATTAATAAGAAAGCAACTTTAAGGCCCCAATACACGTTCAAATATATTTGCGCAAACCTGATTTAGGGAAAATTAAGGCCATACACATCAAACATCATGTTCGCGCAAACATCTAAAAGCCCCATACACGGTAAAAATGTTTGCGCAAAAATTTTGAGCCTTGAAAAGGACATCACTAGAACCTATTGTGGAAGAAAAATAGTTATATTAATAAAATGATTGAGTTAGAGGTGAGTCTACTTTATGTCGAAGCTCCATGTTAGACTCCCATTATTTATTGGCAGTATTTTCCCGGGTAAACGTGTTCACTGTGCCAGCTGACTTTAGGCCCATATGGAAACATGGTATATAAAAATACGCTAAATCAAGTTGCTTTGGCGACGCAAGTCAAGTTTTGCCTGAGAGTTGTGCTTCAAGATCGTTAAGAACT
Organism: Gerris buenoi; assembly: GCA_001010745.2. Taxonomy (NCBI): domain Eukaryota; kingdom Metazoa; phylum Arthropoda; class Insecta; order Hemiptera; family Gerridae; genus Gerris; species Gerris buenoi. Next base: position 135,032 of record KZ652813.1, on the reverse strand, counting down.
TCGGCTCAGGTTTAGCTTAAGAGTAAGAACATCTATCCCCAGAGTGCAAAGTGTGGGTCGTTAAGGGTATAAAAACGATGTGTGCTAAAACATAATTATGTCCAGTTAACCTATCCAATCATCATCACTTAGTTATCCCATCATTAATCTTTACTTCTCCAAGGTGTTTTTTTTTTTTCATATACATATTACAAACTTAATCTAATATTCGTCCTGAGATGTATTAAACCAGCACCATTTAGTTTCCTTGTCAAATGGGATCATTCCATCAATTAATAGTTTCCAAAACACTAAAAATACGTAGCGAGTGTTTACTGTTGTCATAACTAGCCTATAACCTACCTAAGACCAAAACACCGACATATTATGTGTTCCTAATCCCAGGAGGGTGGATAATAATGTGAAAGAAAATGTTAGGGATGAGTACCTAATCCTGTATAGATGAAGTCGTAGAAGAAACGGAGAAAAAACTAAAATAGTCCTGTATGAAAATAGAAAACTAAAATAACATTTAATGACACTAATTATAAAGAAACTTAATGAGGGTAAGATATTAAAGACATTAAAGTAGGTTATAAGAGTGAAGACACTTTAGTCTGGTTTAATTAGACTAATGCCACTTAATGAGGTTAAAAGACATTGAGTTGAGACATTAAGAATATTAAACATAACTAAACGACTTTCAGGTAAAATCTTACAAGCCTTGGCAAAGTTTATACCTACTTTACAAATTATTATTAGTTTTCTTTTTTTAACTCAAAATAACTATTAATATACATAAGTATTCCAAATAAATTTTATCATATTTATCAGAGATTTAAGGGAATTAATGAGTATGAAAGGCATAAGATGCTCTTTTAAGAAACTTAAAAGTAGAAATATCCACATTTAATTCATCTTTTAAATAGAATTAGCGATAGACGTCTTAAATCTAGAATAGTATAGGTTCAATTTAATCAAGTAAAAATAAATTAATAGAAACCAATTTTTTTAAACAAGGTTTTATCTTGGGCCATCCGCCATATTAGATTTAGAGTAAAAGCATTTTATTTTTCGTATTTTTCCAGCAAATACTTTCATTTGATGGGCATCAAATGAAAGTATTTATAACATGGGCATGTCATGGGCGTGCTTAAAAAGTAAGTAGTCCGTTGGATTTAGAATGACGTCACTTAGTTAACCATGCATTGTCATTTAAACTAAAGGTAAGGCAAAAAACTGAAACAGCTGGGGGAAGTGCCCATTTGAGGCTTTTTTTGTCTCGAGATTCGCTCTCAATACTTGTCACAAATGGACATGGGGCTGAGAATAGTCTCGGGGAGTTACCGCGAAAGTCTTTGAGGCTCACCCAATCTCAAGTCTTAATTCAAGTCAAATTATAATTATTATGGGAGATAAAAAAATGGGAGATAGACAGAGAAAAATAGACTCCAGCGCCGGGACTCGAACCACCAGCTAAACTACACTGAATAATAATTTCCTCTGTTTCGATACCTAGTCCCGAATTAAGGCCGCAAAGTCTTTTAAACGTGTATGCAAAATTTCAATTCAATCTGTCAAATCTTGCAACGGCTTTAAAATTCAGCTGAAAGATTTGACATGAACCTTCACACAAACATTGTAACTTAAATAAAAGCTTGTAAAATTATTATCTTTAGCATTCAATAAAAGAGTTTATTAATAAATTGACACAAGAGAACAAGTTTAAAATATAAAAAAATAAAATAAAATAAAATCAGCGCTGGTAAATAATATAATTGAGGTTGATAAAAGTCGTCTTATTCTCACTTCGGCGCATTGATTGTGTCTCCCCTAAGCCAAGTCGAAGAGTCCTTCCCAAGGGGAGAACCTCTTTCTTTCACTTGATGGGAGTTAGGGCCTTGGTCTCCCCCTAAACTCAACCCTAAGCTTGCCCTTTTTCTTGGAAAATGCCCAACAAAAGGAACAGGGACAAGATAAGATTAAGCAAAGGAAGAAAAGGCAACGAAAATCGAGCTTTACATCTTGCTACAATAACGCTGATAGAAGCTGTACAATATAATTTCCTCAAATACAGAATTCAGTTGTCACAGATTAAAAATGGTTTATTTGTAACGAAATAGTCAGTCATGTCCGTGTGTCTACTGACTGATTGATTAGTCATTTATAGCAGTACTACAGAAAATATGAGACATGCCCTGCCAATTGAAGACGTGTCATATAATTTAGAAACTTATATATTTCAGTTTAACAATGGTAGTTTAAAATGGTATCAAGTTATTTGTTACCATTTTTAGGAGTGAAAGAAACGTTTATGAAGGAATTTCCTCAGTAGGTCATAACGAAAAACTGTAAGCTTATTCAATAATCCTGATCCTCCTGAATAATATTCTATCTTAAAAAAGAATTGTTGATAACTCCAACCGCTTAAGCCTATTTTATAATAACAAGTTAGGTCTCCGATAATTCATTTTAAAGTTGTAAACAATAATTTCGGACATAAAGTTAGTCAAGTTTCTGGATAATTTCTCATATTAGTCTGCAATAAAAAAAAACATGAATTGATCGAAATCGTAATAAATAATAATTCTTCCGATTTACATACACAACCGATTTACCTATACCAATAAATAAAAGGTGACGAAGTGGAACATACTGTTTCGGAAAACGAGTTTTTCAAATGTTTCTTTAAAGTCGTTACGGTTTTTCTTTCTCACAAAGTTGAATAATAAAATAAGTGAGTAGTTTGGGGGTGGCGACAGTAGCTGTTTTATACAAGTACTGTCAGAAGCAAGGACTCAAGAGGTTTTAGAAACAGTCAACCTCTCTCCTCCGCTAACTGGCTTTTACTTATCGAGTCACGAAGCCAGTACCCCCTCCAGCACGTCTGATATATCCGGCAAGCAAGGGGAATGCTTAAGATTTATTAGACCTTGAGATTTATTTCATTTATCAAGGGAAAGAAGAAGAAAAAAAAGAACAAGGAGCAGTTTCAGATGGGGACGCGACCCTCTCCGAACCAAGTAACGTTTTTTCTAAATAAATCAACCGTTTTTCGGACCCCTCCCCCTCCCTTTTTCTCACGATATGAACACAAATCCCACTTAAGACCTCCACCGTCTTTCATTACACATAAAATCCACTTTTTTCTTTTTTCCGCGAATTCTAGTGAACTTTCGAAGAATTTCTCTCCCCTCACCGAAAAAAGTTATCTTGTCCATTTCGGCCCGTTTTCCCCCCTTCTCTACTTCTAAACTCTTGCCGTCTCACAAATCTACACGACGAAGGCAGTATTAAAAAAATGAAGGGTAGGGATCTGCCTAGAACCTCCTTTAGGGCCGTTTTTGACACCCATCCTTGAAGCGAGGCCCTCCTTTCCGCCTTGGAAAAAATTTTGATAAATGACCATCTCTCTTATTTTTACTTCGGCCCTTTCTTTTCTTTTCGTTCAACCCTTACTTTATTCTTTTAGCAAATTAATCAATATCCACGCTTAAGGGGAAAAAATGAGCTAAAGAAAAAAAAATTCAAGGATATTATATTAACCACCAGGATACTCTCCATTTTTTCCATTTTTCTTGAAAAAATATGATGATAACAAACTTGCAAAATTTATAAAATAATAATTGTGGTTGGTAAAACTAGAATCGTCAATTTCAATTATTGCTTTACTTTTGCCCCAAAATTGACGTTTTGAAAAGTTTGAGGATCTAATATCTTCCGGCTTTTTCAAAAACGCTACATCTAAAAAAATAAAAACATTTTTACTCTAATAAAGCAAGGAATAATATACCATCTTGGCTAAAACACCACACAATCAATAAATTCTAATTAACAATATGGCTTTAAGACTGAAAAGTCCATCATTTTGCTACCTCAATTAAATAAATTCACAGTAATATGCGCACTGGGATATAGTAAATTAATTAAATTTTAGATATTTTTAAGTTATTATATTATTTCTTATTAAAATTGTTTTTAAAGTATTATAAAATTTAAATTCAATAATAATACGTACACAAGTAAGTTTTGTTTGAGTTAATTGGACTGATTTATTTTAGTTTTAATTTATGATGAATTATGTTATACTAATATTGATAAATGTCAGAAATTTATATAATACTTACAACAGAAATTTAATGATCCAATTGTACGTCTATATTTGTATTTAGTATAGTATGTGTAAATTTCACCATGTCTCACTCCAATTATAACTTACGTAATATTTATTACTTCAGCCAGAAAGGATTTTGCTAGATTATATTCATGCCTGAAAACGTACTTCGATGAGAATTATTCAACGTTTTAAGAAAGAGACCCAAAATAATTGATTAGGCTACAATAAAGCAGTCAACAGTATTTTTCGGCTATATACACACTTGTTCATGGCATGTATTTAATATAAAAAAGTTTATATAATCTAATTCCACCGAATAAATGATATAGTCTTATTATTTGCTAGTTGTACATTTATTAGATGGTCCCAATGCCTGTTCAATATCAATAAACGTTACAACTGTATCCAATTGTAGAAAATTAGAGTGGAGTCGAAAAATATCGTAAACCGACCTTTAACTGAAAAATGCCCTTTACCTGTCTCAGATTGTTTTCTGTCCTGTTTGTCGGCATTATTAGAGTAGAAAAACATTTTCCTTTTTTCCCCCCTTCTGAAGATTGTGATACTTTTATTTGTACAATTTATTTAAGTAGCCAACCATCCCTAGTCCCAAGTCGATTCTAATGACTCAAGACTAGAAAAAAAACATTGAGGTAGAATTTTATTTGGGGCAATGGGTAAGAAAAGAGTAGAGAGAGAAAAGGACAACGACAGAGAAGAAAACCTCGTAAGAAAAATGAAAATAGGAAGGGCCCAAACGTAGCTCCCTTGGGAAACCGTGGCGGCGGCCGGCGGCACAGGCCGCACAAACCTCCCTACACGGTCCACCACTATATCTAATAACTTCAATCCAATAATAAAACCAATTTATCTTTTGTATTTACTCTGATTGGGGCGAAGACTTATAAAAAATACAGTAAATAAAGAGTAGAAAGATAAAGGGGGTTGGACGGAGGGCTGAAGATGAGCAGGGGCCTCCCAGCCAAATGGAATCAACCCACCGAAACCAAATACCATACAATAACAAATAAGTTCAACCTCTTATCTTTTTCTGTATTTCTACTTACTCGATTCACTTTTTTCAAAAAAAAAAATAAATAAAATAAACAAACAAACAGACAAAACAATAGAGAAAAGGCCAAACATTATAATTATGTTATTATTGATAATAATGACATTATAATTCATCAAATCATCGAGCATAAATAATATCAAATAGATAAAAAAGCTTTTCAATAAATATTTGTCCACACGAGTACATAAGGTATACTCTAGGACCTAGGATAATTATTATAATGAAATAAATTGTCAATAATGGGCTATAAGACGTAGAAAGTAGTTATGCAACAGATTAAATAACTTCACTCCCTGTCGGATACATTTATCTCTACAACTCGGACTATCATTTCCATTCAAATCACCAGAGTGCTAGATCATTGGAATACTAAATTCACATAGGGTTATTTTATTTTATTTTTTTTTATTTATATTTTTTTTTCCGGGGGGCTTTTACACCCGAAGACTTAGGCCACTTAGGTGGGCCCATAGAACAAACCCGGGTTAGGGACCGAAATCTTCACAGTTGTGTGAAGATGTGGTCGTTAACAATGACTCCCCTCCTGGTTGTTTTACAACCAGGAGTGTCACCATCATGGTTTCCAGGCCGAAACCTGGTGGCGCTACTCTTTCGAGGAGCTTCCCATTTATTTAAACAATGCTGGGTTGACATTGAGCGGGGGACCCGGTCCGGGAATCGAACCCAGAGCTGTGGTTAGAAGCGTTCACCCTTCCATCTACTAACCCTGCTTGAGGCTGCTTAACTTGCGTTATCACACGGACAGCGCGCTAGCCTCTGAGCCATCCAGGCCCCCCACATAGGGTTAGATCATCAGAGTAATAGATGACCGTAGTACTAAATCGACGATTCCACTAAACTTAAACTTAAATTAATATTTGATTCTGTTGTATTAGGGGTACTTCTTTAGATGGTTACTCCTCTGTGTTTTTTTCATAATATAAATGACTTTGACTAAATAAGTAATAAGACAAAGGGATGCTTAGTCCAATGTACTTTGGGACAAAGGAATATCACTCTTATGTTTTTATAAGGGGAGTAACAATCTAAAGAAGAATACTCCGTATACCTTCTTTAGATGGCTCCCCTTTGTTTTCATAATAAGGGGAGTAGCCATCTAAAGAAGTGCCGTATTAGGTATGTTCGCTATCATAATCTTAATTGAAAAAAGTGTACAATTTTTTATATATATATAAAAAAAAGAAATAAAATTAGGGACTTTTTATTCTAAAAGAAGACAGTAACACATCAAAGGCTTAGGCATCAAGGAAATGTTTAAAGACGGTCATTTATAGGTTTTGAGGCAGTTAAATGTTGTGTTGATCGAGATAAAAATAAATGGTTTTGTATTATTAATCCAAAATAAATAAATTTACAATAGAACGAATTACCCTAAACACTTCTTATACTACTTGAACTTTATTAGTATAATTTTATTATTATAATTCAAATAACTGTTAAAATTGTATTGTTGAAAAAAAAAAAATGTAAAATAGAAGTTTTGACTAAGGAAATAAAGAAAGAAATAATATTGTAAGAAAACAATTCTTTTCCTTTTAATTTCTTAAGAAATAAGAAGGAAAATAATTATTTTGAAATAGAAATCCAAAACCGAGATTTCAATAGAATTAATATTTTTAATGATTTTAAAGCCATTTGAATGGGTTTAGCTAGATTTCTGTGTCTATGTGTTTTTCTGACTGTCTGTTCACGCTTAACTCCAAATATTTTAGCTAGAAAGTTGATATTTGTAAAAGACTCAGTCCTAATATGCAGGTGTGTCAACCGAAAAAATCGTAAATTGGTGGTCATTAACCAAATTTTGATGCTTCAAAGACATTTTTTTCTGAATGCGTTAAATTTTTTCCCAATGTACAATGTACATCTTTATCAGATAAACCTATATCTTAAAAAAAATCAGCTGAATTTTTATATTTGCCGCCCTTTGAAATATGTCGAATTTTCAACTAACTACATATACTTTTTTTGGAACTATTTCGCCGATTAAGCTGAGATTCACACCAAAAATACCTTTCAATAAGATAAATAATTCCTCCATAAACTTAATATCTGCTACCAATTGATAAGAAAAAGTTCTGAGACGCCCCGCGTCAAATTTTTTACTTATGAAATGCCTTAATAAAAGAAGAAGTAATTTGATATTCTGAAATGAAAAAGTTTATTGAAAGAGAAACAATTAATAATTTAAAATTAAAAAATTGAACAGTTTGATGTCAATATTTGAAGATTTTACGTTGTAGTTACGCTGAGTTGTTTGAAAGAGCTTCATGCATACAATATATAACTCTATATTAAGGTGTGTATTCAAAAGAGCAGACGACCGGAATTTAATGTTAATAAATGAGTCGGAGAGCTCCGGAGAAATTGGAGCGGCTCCTTTATGAACTGTAGAAAAGTCAAAGTTCCTTCTCCCTCGGCAAAGCTTAAAGGAAAGAGGGGGTAAAGTCCATTAATTGTGAAAGAAAGGCAGGAAATTAAGTTGAAACCTCTCCCCTCGAAGTCCGAACTGAAAAGATTTTCAGAAAGGGGTGTTCCGCAGGAGACTGTTCAAGCTCCACGTTCATTTGTAATTTTAATGATTTTTCTACAGTCGACAAAACCAAACAACGGCACTGAAATTTCGGACCGAAAAAGAGGTCGACTTTTCTTCGAACCTTTTCACGTTCGATTTTTTAGTTTTTCGATTCCTTCTTCAAAATAATACTGAATGAGAGGAGTGAATAGAAATTAACAGGGAAACGTGTAGCGGCTTTTAAAAAAGAGCTAATTTAAAATTTACGGTGAAAATAATATATTAAGGCATATAAGAGAAAAGAGATTAATGATTTCAAGAGGTGCTCACAGTCAACCAAACTGTTTCCAACTAATTATTTTAAAACGAAAGTTTTAGAATTTTGTATTTTATCTTAAGCCTCTCAAGCATTTTCTCTTGATAAATGTAGGCGACGATATAACTTATACTCTTGGCACGGCAGTAACGTATTTATACAATATATATTAATTTTTTTTCTCCTCGTGAAGACTATGTTATATAAGTAGGCGAGCCCTAAGGCCCGTGGCAACGGGCTTAATTATATATTTAAAAAAAAGAAAAATTAAGTAAATCAATATATATAAGCTATTTAGATAAGTTATGATATCTATTTGAAGACCAGCAAATCGGAACAAACATTTATTTTTATTGGGGTGAGTTTCTTTCCGTAATTACATTTTCAGATAAATGTAAACTAATTGTTTATAGGCTATTTCTTCTTTTTGTTTAAAATGCTCCTAGAAGATTTTAAAATTTTATATCAAAATACGTCTAACAATCTAAGGCTATTTTACGGATTATTAAGTTTTGTATTGAAATCAGGATAAAAAGCCTTCTTCAACATAGTATAAGCGACTGTTCGCATAAGTCTCTTTAACAAAAAGAATCTCATAAAAATTAAATGCTCATTATTTTATATTTTCGGGTCTGACATATTTAACACAGATCTGTTTCGACCAATTTAAGTTAACAGACCACTGATTGTGAGCAACTAAGAGGTCGAGACCGATCAGTTTATTTTAAAAATTATTTAATACAAATCGGTTCCGACCACTTAGTTGATTAATCCACTAATTACTAACAGCTAAAGAGGTCGGAAACTATCTGTATTATTCTAATATTGTTTAATGCAATGTGTTAGTACAAGGTTTTTTGACATTAATGCTTTTCACTAATTTTTTAGCCAAGCTAATATATATAGAAAATAACGTAACTTATTGCACATGATGTTTTTGATGACAGTTCGAATTCAACATCAATTCCAACTTAATACTCTTTAGACTTGAAGTGATTCAGTAATTATCGATAGATTGTAATGACTTGATACCCATAAGCATACGATCAAGAGATAATATTATATTACTAGATTAGTAGTATATATATCAGTTTACGAAAGATAATTGATTGTAAATAACCAATTCATACTCTACTAATATAGTCGAATAAAAAATAAATTACTCGTATAGTAAACTAAACAAGCGTATTTTATTAGCTACGTCTGTAGAACTGATAAAAGAAAAGCCGATCGAGGAAAAGAAGGAGGCAAGAAATATCCAGGGTTTAAAAGGATAGAAGGAAGCCCCTGGAAACAGGATACTAAACCCTTTGTATACACCCCGGAGTATAAAATTGATTTCTTTTCTCCCTCTTTATTTTCGAGAAAAAAGATTGGGAAGTAAGAGATAATTTTACAGAGGAAAAAATCGGAAAGAAAAAAATAAATCGAGAGAGGACTTGGAAGAAAAGGATATTTAGGAGAAGGGAGGTTGTATGAAAAGGGAAGAATGAAGGCCTGGATCAATTAGTACAGGAAGGATTCAAGATCAGGTAGGAAGAAGGTCCTGGGAGGATTAGAAAAGCTAATGAAGAGCAACGGTAGGATACTGAACAAGTACAATAGGGGACTTGGAGGCAAAGAAGGATCCATATCTCGGCGAGCAGAGGGGTTCTACCTTATTGTGTCTTGGAGAATCTTGAAGGTAGCCAAGAATACCTTACTTCTAGAAGGTCGCGGAGGGCAAGGAATGGAAAGGAAGAGGCAACCCCTCAGGTTATTAATATTTGGTTCTATATATCCTTAGATAGGAGGGGACGGGTGGTCTAGGGGGGAGGTTTCAAGGAGATCCGAGCCAAATTGGCAAGGGTAACAATGGAATCAGAAGGAGGTCCGGATCCCCGTCGTCTTACGACCAGCCACACAGCGGGCAAAAGAATCTTTTGTACCAAGCCAGCCGCAATCTTAGCCTTATTTTCTATTTCCTTTAGAAAACCCACTGATGCCGGATCTTCTCCTTAGACGGTATAAAATTTTATAGCCGATCGATACCAGCGATAGAAATACTGTAAAGTTATTTTATGTTATTCAGTTTTGTTTAAAGAACAATATTTCATAACCACAAAATGATTTCGGAAATATCTTCATTTAATCTCAAACATACAAATGTCACATGCACAGTTTTTAGAATATGTCATATTATTAGAATAAACGCCAACCACTATACATTAGTTCTAGAACATATTTTATTCTGCAGCGTAAGTTTTCGCAAGCAGATTCTAATTATGTCGATCTTCCGGAGAAGACCACATCATAGATTTTGAGAAACGTCAGGATTCACAAAATCTCTGACATGGTTTAGTCCATTCAAATTGTAGTTCGGCGGGAAAGAAAAACAGTAATTATTTTCTTTTTTGTTCTTTATGTTTTTTGGAGTGCTGAATCTTAATTTCGACTTTGCCTCCTCGTAAAAGTGATGCGTTCTAAGAAAAACTGCGATAAAAATGCTATTTTTTAAGTTCTTCGCTTAAGCCGCGTCCTCACTATGCCGTTGGCAATGCCCGTCGGCAATGCCGCCGGCAAAGCCGGACTGATGTAGACGTCATCATTGGCACGAGCCAACGGCAAAACTAATGCCGCGCGGCATGCCAACAGGAATCGCTCGAGTGTCGGTCTACATCAAAGAAAGCCGCTAGACAAAACTAGTGTGGACGTGCCAACGGCATCTCGCGGCTTCCTCGGTGAACATTTTCGAAATAATCGAATGCCAATGCCAACACTAACACTAATGTGGACAGAGGTACAGCCATAGGCTTTGCCTATGCGGCTTTGCCAGCGGCATGGCCAACGGCTAGTGTGGACACGGCTTTACACTTTGAACAATCTGAGCTCTTTGAGAAAAGTGTACTTATACAAAAGTAAACTTCATTAAATTGTCTACAATTTACTTGTCTAGTCTAAGCTGTATTTGTTAAAAGAACGGTTTAGGAGCTAGACCGCATTAAAATTTGACAACAATTTCAAAACAGGCTAAAGAACTATTTTATTTTACTCTTCTGATTTTGCGGGTAGTGTTTAAAAAAAAAAAGTAAATTGCCTATGATTAATGACTCTAAGTTTTTCCTCAGACGAATGGGTTAGCCGTTAGAGCACTTTGAAATTTTGTGTATTTTAAGATGCAGCGGCTAAGACATATACAACTCAAAATACAAAAGTTCTAGAAAATGTTATCCTCTACAATATTGATAATACTACTGCTTTTCCTCTGCTTTTTCTCCGATGCACGGGAACAGGGATATTAAGCAAAATCCGAAAAAGTTCTGATATTTTCGGACTTTTCCCAACCTACGAGTAGTTCTACTTGCACGGATCTTTCAATAATAACATTTTTTTTTTATCAAAATTAAATTTAAGATTTCATATACCTAATCTGAATCTGAGAAATAAAAATACAAACGTAAATAGTGTTTTTTTTTTTTTTTTTTTTTTTTTTTTTTTTTAAGTAAAATCCATGAAAAGGTAAACAATCCAGGTACATTGATTGAAATGTATGTATTAAGATATGAACCGTGCAAACAAAGCAAGTGATAAAAAAAAGTTTTATAAACATGTTTGTTTTGATGAAACAAATCAAACCAAAAAATTGTTAAGAATAGTTTATTTTTTATTAAATTATTTATAACTCTAGTTCTACTCGATATTTTTTAATTAAACTAAGCCTTAACATGCGCAAAATTTTGGTGCAAGCCACTGCGTACAATTAATCGATTTCGTCCACTGAAGCCAGTTTTGGGCCAGTAAAGTAAAACAGGTGGTGACAGACAGATTCTCATGTAAAATGTGAAGGATGGATTTGGGTTTCTTTGTGTAAGAAATTTAAAAGTATCAAACAATTTTTCAAGTCTGATCAATGTGTAGAAATAACTTTAATTTTGGTGATGACCTTAGTTTTGAGGCAAGAGTTTGCGAGTACGCTAACTAATAGCTTAGAGAGATCTCTTTCTGTTTATTATACTGATAGTTAAGTACCATATAATGCTTTGAAAAATTGCAATAAACAAATTAATTTTACTAGAAATTACCGTAGTAAACTACAGATTTAAATCACTTTATTATTATTATATGATAAATGTAGTATAAAGTTATCAGTATAAAATGGAAAGTAATCATTATTTCGACTGAAATCCAAACAAATAAATATTTCGATTCATGTTTGTATTATTGGCAATAAGTGCAGTTGAAGTTTAGACTTGGATGGCCGAATTAGAAAATGAAAAGACGTCCAAGAGCTCGTTACAAAAAGCACAATACAACTGTAAAAACAGACTCTATTGGCGATGCACTGGAGTACTGGAGGTAGATATGACAAGGAGAAAATCAAATATAGGATGGGGAATAGGGGCGACCCTTGGAGTATACCTCACGACAAAAACCCTCCTTGTCGACCGGCGTTTTGTCCTTATACCTTTATTATCGGGATTCTGAGCCCCGTGTATTTGTTATATCAGCTCCGAAGGACCTTGCCTTTCTGTCAAATAATCTGATTGGGTCCTACGAGCTTTTCTTCATTTTCTTTTCTGTCTCTTTTAGCCTCTTATTTTTTTCGAGATTGAAGTGTGCTCATGGATGGAAGGTGAAAAGAACCTCTATTCTCTTTTTATTGTATTATATTTGTGGTTACCCGTAAAAATAACAAGATGAGTAATTGAGAAGCTCATTTTATCGGTAAATGTCAATTAAAAAATATATTTTTTTTCGATTTATAATAAATCTAAAGGTTCTTCACCCCGCACCTCACGCACGGAATAAGTGGCTAGGTTTCCTATTATATGAAGGCCAAGCGATAAAAGGAAACGCCATAATAGTTTCGTTTCCAAAGCTTTTATAGAAAAGAATCAGGACTATATTATGTTATACATCATTCATTCATTATTTAGAATAAAATACCCTGGAAATAGCAGTTAAGAGGCTATGTATGACAAAAATCCGATATGAGAAAGATACGATAAATTATAACCGATTAAAAAACACAAATATTCTTAATCTATAGCCTCAGAAGTCTCATACAAGTTTAAAAAAAAATCGGAAATCTCCCTTACTCCCCTCTTACCAAATAATACTAAAATGGTGGCAGATCATAAGTTAAAATATAGAGGTTTTTATTTATCTTACAGAGAGGTGCAATTAGAGTGAGTTTCACCTCAATAGGCGATATAGTTCCAAAATTATATAGCGTTTCAAGTTTCAAAGTTTAAAAGTTGATATATAAAATGGCGGTAATTATAAAAAAATAAAATAAATAAATTCTTTTGAAAATATTTGACTTATAAAGAGGTATAATTGGTGCAAACTTCAGCGGTATGGGAAAAAGTTTCATTGTTTTGTAATTTTTGCTGACTTAGCTAAATGGGTTAATGTCATCACAAATTTATGATTTCCCGGGCGGTACAACTACACTCACCCCACATAAGGACTGATTTTTGTATTGTTTCAATTCCCTAGAAACATTTCGGATATTCGTGACACAGACCGACATTCACACGCTAACAAACATCCAGCTAAAAACCACTTACATGGTTTTAAGAACACACTAAACAAATAATTCCTTTGAAATTTTTAGGTGAAAACAATAAAAAAATAAAATAAATAAATAAATAAAAATAAATAAATAATAAAGAATATAAATAAATAGGAAAAGAGCCTAAGCTAATTTAGAATAAATTGTTAATTAATAATTATATGAAAGAAAACCCTATATGAAAAAGTAAATAGTATACATAATAACTGTAAACAAAGGAAGTAGTACATTAAAACATAATTTTTTAATAAGTTAATTTGATAATGTAACAATTTTGTGTTGTTGTATAAGTTAATTTCGATGTTACTGGCAAAATTATAATAAAAATAAACTCTCAACTCTCAAATAAACTACTCTTCACTTAAACTCTTCAAAAAATTATGAGAAAAATAAAACTAAGGTTATGAAAAACAAAAAAAATGAGGCGGTTGTCTCGTGGACTTTGGGCTGCTGCACCATTTCTCTCAAATAATTTCGGTCGGATGTCCAGGAGTGTCATTGTATCATTCCTATGTTAGATCATTCTGTACTCCATCCACATCTAATCCTGGGGCTCTCTTTCCTCTTCCTGAGCAGCCTCTCTAATTGCATTCGCTTCAGGATTCTAATTCCTGTCTTTCTCCACAAGTCCAAGCCATCGAAATTTCATGAATCCAAATAATTATTTTAAAATATTTCCTTTCATGATACTCTATAGCTCTTCAAAATATCGTATCCTCCAAATGCCCTAAAATCTTTGAAGGAATCCATAATTCTGTGCAAGATACGTTTTTAAGTTATTAGTAGGTTTATATAAGTTATGATGAGAGTTCTTGCTTCAGAGCCATGGACAATGGACGTTAGAACATCTTTAGTTTTATCTCCATGCTATCAGTTTGCTTTTGAGTCTAAAGGGTTAGCATAATATGCTTAAAATGTTATTACAGGGTTAATAGCATGTAGAGGTCCTGCGAAAAGCAGGACAGGAGAAGAATGTGTCTACACCTATGGTTAATTCCCTTGGAACTTTACGCTCTACGTGCTTCTTCGGTTGGTAAGTAAGCGTAAGCACAATAACCTTTGAAGAGCAATGTTGAATGAGGCCGCTGGAAGACTATTAGCTTGTGTAACTCGAGCATTTAACTAAAATTTTGTGCTAAGCATGTTTTGGACCTTAACATTGGCCTGCCTGTGTGTGTTCACTGAGCGAGTCCAGTCAGGTCAGCTATAACGGTATTTGCAGCTCCCTTAGCATTTCCATTAAATCACTTCACTGTATGCTGTCACATAACTGCTGGAAGATTATAAAAGTACATTTTCAAGCGACAATTGTAAATTGGACACTTATTACGACAAATTAATTCGGAATGATTTTAACGCTAACTACAAACCAATTAAGATTGACAATTTTACAACACAGATGAGTTTGAATCAGTGAAATAGCTGATCGAACATATTTTTTTATCTATTCATAATAATTGCTTTAGACTTCTAAATAAAATGTGTTTTTTACAGTTTATAGTTGTAATGATAAAAGTTCTTCAAAAATAATAATTTCAGATAATACAGATAATAAATAAAGATTATTGCAAATAAATTGTTTAAAAAACTACTTTTTAACAATACCAGGATATAATATCGAATTCTTAAAAAAAAAATTATAATTATAATAAGAAAAAGTTTTTATAATTCTTTCTTTTTTTTATTGTGATTAATAATGGCTTTATTGTAATTAATCAGGTCTTGGTTTAAATTCGTTTTCTACAAGACAAGATGAGGGAGAGGGGGTCGTCGCCCGGGGCATTTCAGGGGCCCCCCTAGTCTCTTCAATAAACCCTCTTAGCTCTTTTCCTCAAGCCTCTTTTTAAATAATAAAAGGCTTTAGTTTTCTAATGAGAAATTGATTTGAAGAAGAGATGAAAAACAAGAAAATCTCTTTTTCCCGAACCTCAAAAAAAGAAAAAAATATAAAGTTCAGAGAGTTGGCCTCTTGAGGACACTAGAAAGCGCCCTCTCTCAGACTTAATCAGAACTTGGACGATTTAATTGAGAAGTGAAAGAGTAAAAGAAAAGGAATGATAAAAGGAGCGATAAATAAAAAAGAGAAAATTTTAAAATAAAAGGGGGTGTTGGAAATTTCGATCTTTTCCCAACATTCTCTCGTTCTTAAGTTCTCAGTATCTTCTTATTTCCCTTCATTCCAAACCGTTTTCTTCTTCCATCGTATTGTTAGAAATATTTTTCTCCTACTCAGGTACAAAACAGGTTCCTAAGAGTTTTTCGGGCACCCTTTTCAAAAATATTTCACCCCTTTTATTTTTTTTTAATAAACTTTCTTCTTTTATTTGAATTCAACCCTTCTCAATTCTTCCAGTCAAACCTTGAAAATAAGAATAGAAAAAAATTAAAAAGGAGTGATGGAAATCTTAAGAGGAAATAATTCTTTTTTATTTTAGAAAAAAAGGAGTTCTAACCCTTTCTTAAAGGACATAAGATTTCGTCCTTTAAACCCTTTCACTTTTTTCTCTTTAGTTTTATTTTTTAGGCTCCAAAATAATTCTAGAGGATTAATAAATTTATTTTCTCTCTCTTAATGGAGAGAGGTAAATTCAAAATTCGTTTTCTAAATTGTTAAGAGGGGTCAATATAAGGCTTTTCTAGTCACCAACCACCTTTCTGTCTACCATTTAGTATGGGTAACGCATTATTGTGTGGCATCCTGGCGTTCTATTATTGGACGAATGGTCTTATAGATACTGAGTGTGGTTGCTTGGACCTATTTGGATAAAAGATTTTTAACATACAATAACCGTTCACAGTAAAAATAAGTATGGTGCCATCTGTGGGCTACTTTCACATGGATAATTACTTTTTAAGATACTTATAGGTAAATAAAGATTACTTATTTGCAGAAAATAATTGGCGCAAGAAGTTGAAGTTTTGATGGGACCAACAAAAGGCTAATAAATTATGACTTATCATCTAAATTTCCTTAAAATACCTTCCTTAAATACTTCCTTAAATTTCCTTAATGAGCTGATTTAATTTACGGTGATTCGCATATGACCACCAGGCAGTCACGAGATGTAGTACAAAAATGTTCTCTGATATCTGAAACAGATTTATGGTACATGGTTGAGTAAACAATCGAACCCAGATCTGTGATACAGTGATAACCATTCAAATTGTGTGTGACCTCGCTGATGCTGTTTAACTGAATCATAGGAAAATATGTACATAAGAGAAAGTAACAATAAAGAAATTTATCTCAATGTAGGTTATTGAGGAAAGCAATCGTATTAGTAATGTAATCAAAACATAAGAAACTGGTACTATGATTAAGGAAGTGGTTCGAATCACGCTAATAATACTGGGAAAGATGATAGTAAATAATTCTATTATTAAGTTTTAGTTGGTGCGAGAGAGTGAATGCTTTAACATAATATACTATAAGAGTACTGTAGGAAGTGGCTGTATTTCCCCTTCATATCGTCATGTATTTGATTAATAACTCTCTCCAGATTTAGGGGCAGAGAGCATATTACTCTGCGAGGTCGGATATTGTCAGAGCATAAGGCGACACTTGATCAACGCATTCTCCATAACCCTAACTCCGGGCTCTCTTACGGCTTTTCTCTAGCCTTCCAATCTGCTCAAACTAGTGCGGGTGTTATTTCGAAATAATTTCCGCTTTCAAAGGCTGTGAAGCTAAATAATTTCTCCCAGGATCTGTAGCCTAGATCTTGTTGATTGTTCAAAGCCAATTCTATCACATACATAAACTAAACAACCTTATGTTTTTAAATGAAAATTATTGACTAAAGGAGCAACTTTTTCTACAGTGGAATGATACTACGTATTAAGAATTTTAACTTAGACCTTAATTTAATTTATTTTTAGCATTAATGAATTTTAACTATTAGTTTTTAGTTTATGTATTTCAAAGTTAGTCGGCAGTCTATTTTATTATAATTAGTATCTTCCACATCCTATAAACATTAGCTGAAGAATTACCAGAATAAAAACGATTTTACAAAATTTAACTACAATAAGGTACTCGGCGGACACAAAACTTGTATAAGAAAGTAGAAAAATTAAGTTAATTAAACATATTGCATCCAAGCTTACCGAATGTGGCTATTGTTAATAATAAGTCATATTCCTGCGTTAGGGAATAGCTGTTTATGTTGTTTATGAAAGTTTCACCAAATTTCGTTAGAAACAAGTACTATTTTCCGAATATCTTCTAATTTAATTATCATTTTGCAAGTGAAGAGACGGAATCTGTGTGGAATGCTGATTGACAGTAAAGACACGTGTATTGTATGTTTGGACAAACCAATGTCCAAACTGACGTCGAGTTGAACGTAACAACGCATGCTAACGAGAACGAAGCTTTCCAGTGATGAATGTGCTAGTCATAGAGGGGTTTGCTTCGAGTGCACTGCGGTTACTAGGAAGCCGTGAAATTCCCTATGTTTTCTGTGGTTAGAACAACGACAAGCACTTGGACTAGTGTCGGTTAGAAATAGTAGGGTAACGAGCTGCATTAACCAGAGAAAGCCTCCCCGCTTGTTTTGGAAATACGTTAGTTTCATAGAGCGTAATGTTGTCGGAGTAAGCAAGTGACCCAGCTCACAATCCATCACAATTCCCCCTATTCCTTTCCTTTCCTGACAGTCCCATCTTCTTCTCCGACAAAACATTTTCTTCTCTTCCCATATTCATATTTTAATAACATTTTCCATACCGAGAAAAGCCCGAGGAAACGGTTTCTGTGAAAGTTCTTACTCCTTTACCCTGCCAGTTCCCATACTGTGGTAATTTGTCAAAAAAAACCTCGTTCCTCCGCTCTCCCCCTTGCCCTACCCTCTAATTCCTTACTCCGTCGAAAACTCCTTCAGAACCTCTTAGTGCAAAAACGCAAATCTCGTGCTAAACGAAAATTCAACTTAGGGAAGGCGAAAGCGAAACAAGACTACAGCCCAGTTGTTTTTAGAAACAAGGTGAAAATCTGCCCATTCTCAATTCATTTCTCGGCATGACGTCAGATCATGTACCCATGAGACCTCCTCTTTCATTTTACATTCTTTATGATATTGCCTTCTACCAACCCTATTTGTTGTTTAATAAATGTTGCGTCTCATGTTATTATTCCCAGTTATAGAATAAGGTTATGGAGCGAAAATATTTAATTTCTCATACACGTATAGCATATATAGAGAAAAAGTATAAGGTGCAAAAATTCGAATTTGATGTAGTCCACTTAAATATGAATCAAACAGTATAGCGAGGGGTCCGGGGGTCCTCCCCCGTAAAAATTTGAAAATATGACGTTAAAACGAAATAATCTATTATCGGCGTCTGTATTGAAACCCGGGACATTTTGGCATCCCCAAAAGTGTTTTCGGGAGACAAGTTCAGGATTTAAAGTCAGAAACCGGTACAATCCTGGAACACCGGGGCGCCTGGCAATCCTACATTGGCGTCGTCAGAAGTTCGATATAAGTTCGTCAGAAGGCGATATATGTACAAAAGTAAATAGGGTGATTCTAAACATGATTGGCTATCAAAAACGTCATATAAACCATAGGTCTATTCTGAACCGTTTTCCCACAAGGTAATTTTTTTTTTTTTTTTTTTTTAAGATCGCATACCTTTGCTCAAAAAAAGACTTATTACTCCAAAAGTATTAAAGATAGAACAAAACTTTTGGTTTCGTTATAAAGCTGACAAAATTTCTTACAAGAAAAGTATAATATTAATTTCCAAACCCCTCAAATTACATAACAAATAAATTATACAAATAATAATTTTTAATAAAAAATTATTATTTTTTTTTTTTCGTGGTTTCATAACTTTGTAGAGAACCTAGCTTAAACTCGGCGGACTTCAGGAAAAACTTCCTTATTTACTAACGTTTCGATCAATATTAATATTATTAC
>KZ652813.1:94694-114736 GCA_001010745.2 Gerris buenoi | reverse complement strand
AAAAAATATTTTTTTCTCGCGATGTGAATTATCCGCCATTTTGAATTTGAACAGCTGATTATTTTGAGTTCTCTATATTTTTCATGTGTGCGCGTCAAAACGATCTTTATTACTGGTAAGTTTCACGCTTTTATCTCTTTTGGTTCAAAAGTTATTGGAACCGTACAGAGTGACAGACAGACACAGGAACGAAACTATAAGGGTTTCTTTTTTTTTTGGTTTTACCAACGAAACCCTAAAAAGAACCGTGTTTATTGTTGCAATCGTTGACTTACAGGTGAGTAAATAATGTAAAACATAATAAAAGAAGCAAGATTGGTTTAGCATTCTCACCTACATGTCAAAAATAACAAAAACAAAAAACATATTTCTTTTTTACTTTTAGCGAAGTTTACTAAAAATTCCGCCCAATGAATGGGTAATAATATTAATATTGATCAAAACGTTAGTAAATAAGGAAGTTTTTCCTGAAGTCCGCCACGTTTAAGCTAGGTTCTCTACAAAGTTATGGAACCACAAAAAAAATTATTTTTGAATTTTTATTAAAAATTATTATTTGTCTTATTTTTTTGTTATGTAATTTGAGAGTATGGAAATTAGTATTATACGTTTCTTTTAAGGAATTTTGACAGCTTTACAACGAAACCAAAAATTTTGTTTTTTCTTTTATACTTTTGGAGCAATAAGTGTTTTTTTGAGCAAAGGTATGCGATCTTAAAAAAATCACAAAAATTAACCTTGTGGGAATACGGTTGAGAATAGACCTATGGTTTATATGCCGTTTTTTGTAGCCAATGATGTTTAGAATCTCCCTGTATAGCGGGGGCCCCACCCCCGGAAAATTTTGAAAATATTACCTCCCAAAACAGCGCTTTTATGCATTTCTGATATGAAATTTGGTAGTTTGTTGGCAAAAAGTATAATCAAGGGGGGGGGACGTCACCCCTGCCCCCCCCCTTTAATCCGCCACTGATCTGAGATAATAGCTATAAAAGTAGAGAGTGAGAGGTCGGGTTCGATTCCCCACCGAGAGGGATTATTTATATGGTAAATTGTGGAAAAAATAATTTTGGAAAAAAAACAGGACCCAGTAAACACATTCTCGTATACATGAGAAACTTTAGTACTAGTTATTTATTGTGCAGATTTTACTTTCACAAATATTAAAATGAATTATATAATATTATTTTGATAATTTTGACCGTTTAAAGAAAATAAATTTAATTATTGAGTAGTAATTAAGAAAATTACAAGACTCACTTTTGCAATATTTCGAACTCTATTGGGTCATTATGTAAGTTTGCAACAATGGCAGAAATTCCAAAGAAGATCGTGAACCTAATTAAAGAAAGCATGCAGGATATATATTTACATATACATGTCACATATCAGGTTCTAGGGAGCCAGCGTGCCCGAGGGGATCTAGCCGCTCGCCCAGCTATCAATAAGTCGAGGCAACTAGAGGTCGTTAGTTCGATCCCGTGCCATGATACTCTGAATTGCATCTATGAATCGCGGACGAAGCAGGGCGACGGGACACCCCCTATGAGGTACTCTTCCTTCACTCTTTGATGTGGGTGCGATATTATCATCACAAACAATAAGGTAGAATTTTAAGTGAAAAGCTTAGTTGCATTTAAATCTCCAGGCCGTGATGGAATTATGCCAATAATAATCCAAGAAGGGCTAGATCTGATTATTAATGATTTTGTTAAGATCTATCGAAGCTTCCTACCTCAAAGAACTATTCCTAGTTCCTGGAGGGAGGTGCAAATTGTATTTATACCAAAACAGGCCAAACTGGATTTGGCTCTGTCTAAATCTTACAGGCATATCACTTCTATCTAACATACTTTGTTCTTCAGTATGCAAGCAACAGCAGTATGCATTTCAGGCAGGAAGCTCTTCTTAATTTGCAAAATTGACAGTGCCCTCAACAAGCAAAAACTGATGCTGGGACTCTTCACAATGGTATTAGTATTAACATGTTGTTTATTTAATGTTGCTATTTATTAAAATCTCTATTGCAGGGTATGAAGCATAATGGCCTCAATGTCAAATGCAAAGAAAATAACTTGTTCGCCCAAAATAATTTTTTGATGTGTGATTGCATGATGTTTAAGCCGATGCAACCCCCGAAAACTTCAAACTAATAACACGAGGGTACTTGAATAACTATATTTTTTTATTTAACCGGAAGTATTTCCTTTGTTTAAAATATAATACTTTTTTACTGGTCTTAGGTATATTACTTTGCTTAGTAAGTTTCATCGCACATCTATTACCCCAATTTTGACCACTTCCCGTCTTTCAATCTTTCCCAAATTTTGCACATGGAATCAGTTAAGGCGAAGAATACAGAAACAAAAAAAAACGTTGAAAATAAGACCAGTTTTTTAAAATGGTATATTTATATTAATTATTTAAAGGTAGAAAAACGCTTAACATAAAATAAATTACTAAGATAATTATAAAAACAAATAGGTAGTCACTTAATGAGCCACAAACACATTAATTACTCATTAAGTACCCTTTGAATGTGTATTCTCGTTTTTATTATAATTTCCTTTAAAAAAAAAAAAAAATAAAAATATAAAGTTGTGAGAAAGTTTGTTTGCGAGGCAGGTGAAAACAGAGGCTAGACTTTGATGAATGGTTTTACAGTTTAAATGGGAAAATATTGTTTTTAAAATTTATTTGATAGCAATTTCCTACCTTCGAGATGCAAACATTGAAATCTCTACAAACCTCCTGCATCAGTTGAACATAGACCAATTAAAACTAATGAGATCACGTGCACTCCACCTATGAAATACATGGGAAATCGGAATAACTTCGTATTCAATATAAAATTACTTCTTTACTTGTGCACTTGTATTCAATTAATAACTATAATTATTTCTCATGACCAAATAATAATTCTGAATAAAAGAAAGAAAAATGAATAAAACGCATGTTTAAATTCAATATTATATGAATAATCGGATTGGTTTTATAAAACCTCTTTTACGTCATCTACCCGAGGTAAACATCATTATTCAGCATAGCTCTCCTCTATAGAATCCTGATTCACCAATTACGTCGGTGTTTTGACCTTACTTTCAGGCGGAGTTGCGAGTACGCTAACCACTCGGTTACACCAGTCAGTCCCCTGAATCCAAGTTATACTTTATGATTTCGGGTTAGGCGTTTTGCTGTAGGCCACAATCATAGCAGTCCTGGATTGTATGCGGTCTGCAGGTGAAATATACTTGTCCCAAACCAAAAAGATATAATAAATATATATATATTGTCGTTTTAACAATATTTACGATCGAATTAATAACAGGAATCAGATAAATTAATTAAAAAGTTAAGAAGTTTTAATTTGGAAACATATTGTAATAACTTTAACTTAGAGCTCGAAATATATTCTTGTTACATGAGAGGGAGGACTGATTTTCCAGGTGTAATTACAGTAACTAATTACAAACCTGGTATTAAATTATGTTTCTATTCCTGAAGAGAAAAATAAAAGAAAATGCACTCTTGATTATTAGCTAATATGATTCTATATATAATTGCCTAGTTAGCAACCGTACCTTCGTAATTAGGAATAAACCACACATGGTTGTGGGCAAACAATTATAGATGAGGATTAGGCCCAGTATCTTACCACAAATAAGTTATAAACAAAAACATTTTGTTATCATATTATTAAAAACGGTAGACGCTTTCTGATTTAAATGATTTTTTATTAGTTATGAATTTATTTATAATAATTAAAATACAATGGCATCAGTTTATTTTTTTCGTATATTAGATAAACTTCAATTGATAACATTAAGTTCAATTTGAACTTACGATCCCGCTCTAATTCCCCCCCCCCCCAAAAAAAAAAATTAAGTGTGTAGTATAAATAAACTTAGCAAAGGATAAACAAGTAGAAAAATAGTTGCCAGCAGGTACATAATTAGTGCTAAGAGAAACACGCCTTAGTTAGAGAAAAGTTAGTTTCCAAGTCCAATTAGAAACATGTTGGTTCTACAGACTTGGTTGTACCAGCTAACTGGACCAGACTCCTAGACCTGCAGAGTTCAGCTCCACTAGCGTAGCTTACCTTGCCACCACCCCGTAACCTTAGCGTAACACCTCAATTCATCCCCTAACAATAAATAATGTTTATCGCCCTCCACTTGTAAACATTCCTATTCTGAACGAATGGGTTTTATTTTACAGCCCTAGGACATGTAAAAATAAAGCATGCATTTTTACAAGCCGCTAGTTCGAAAACGGCCGCGGCGTGCAGGAAGCACGCCGCGCTAGTAGTTCTCTAAAAGCTCTTTTAGAGCTAGTAGTTCTAAGCGTCAGCTATTCAATTTGTAACAATCAATATTTTTATAACTGCGGTTAGTTTTGGTACAGATGTAACCTTAATGTGCATTTATGGTTTGTTAAATTGTCTTATTGGGGGGGGGGGGGATAAAATAGTGTACGCAACACCACCAGTAAGCGCCATGACAGCCCTCGGGCGTTAAACGCACTCGTGCTTTCAAAATTCACCTGTAATAACGCCCTTACAGCTAGACCTTACATATAGAGTCCCCCAATAGAGTACTTCTTTGGGAGGGGGTGGTTTCGAGAAAAAGTCATTACTTATAGAAATAATACATGTGGTGTCGCGGGACACCCGGTAGGAACGAAGTTCCCTACATTTTTCATTAAATATAAATTATAAAATCAGTTATCGTCATCTGTAGATTTCGTGACGGTGATTTTGGTCGTTTTTTTTTCGGATTTACTCCCGGGCTCCAGAACGTGCCATAAGGAACTTCGTTCCAAAACTCCTGCTTGATCTAAATCATTCAAAAATTATATTATTTCCATTATTTTAAAACTTGAATTAAAATTAAAAATGGAAGCAAAAGAATTTTCACGTAAAATATTTATATCAAATTCAAAACAGCTTTGACCTTTATAAGGCCGTTTTCAGTGCCTAAACAAACAGTAATCAAACACTAATTAAAATGTCAAAAAGAAACCGAGACAAAATAAACACGAAGCAACATTAGCTGGCCATACGCGGACGGTCTTTCATTTCGAAAATCGCGGCGCCTTTCCGAATCATTTCTAAAAGCTCGTGTGTTGGTGGACTGTATCACACGCCACGACAATACGGGAAATGATTTGTCAAACGCTTCGCGAAAAATATCCTTCTGATTATCATCTGCGTTAGTGGGCGTTAACACAAGAGAGGAGTTTTCCTCTCCGTTTGGGAAGAGAGGGGGGAAACCTTACGGTGTAAATTTATCTCCACACTTTCCTTTCCCGTTCTTTCCTTTCCTTTCCTCTCCCGTTTGCACATGCCACGATTTTCGGAGTGAAAGAGCGTCCCTGTATGGCCAGCTATTCATGGCAAATAAAAAACCATTAGAAATAAAAACAAAACAATAAAATAAAGAAAATACACATAAATCAGAAAATAAACAAAACAGTCTAATAATAAGATAAAAACTGAGTTAAGAATTAGTCATCAATAAAATAAAACATAAATATAAAACTGAAAATCATAAAAATTAAGCTAATATTGAATAACAAATAATATAAAGCATTATAAAAATAGACTAAAACAGAGAAATAATGAATATTAACTAAGAGAAAAAATCCTACAGAGAGAGCTAAAAATGATTGTTTAGGCACTGAATATGGCCTTATAAAGGCTGAAAGCTGCTTTGAATTTAAAATAAATATTTCACGTGGAGAGACTTTTGCTTCTACTTTTAATGATTGAACTCCACTAACGCTCCATATCCTGTCTTAGATCAAAATGAACGTCAACTACTGAAATTTTTGACGGTATCAAAAAATATTATTTATAAATATATTATTTATAAATATATTATAGGTTCAGAATTTCAATAAAAATAGTAAAATTTAAATTTGCATTTAATTTTCTGAAAATAAAACAAAATAGCTTACAAAATGGTTGCAATAATTTCATTTAGTAGTATCTTTACGCCACTAAAACAGTGTTTTTGTTGTTGTTAAGGAGGATTTATGTTATCGAACAGGATTAGCAAACACAAATGTAGAGCTGGAATTGATTTCTCGATTTGACCTCGGGGTAATATTTTTCTGAAAATATAGGCCCATGTTCATCAAACCCAAACATCTGCAATCGGTAGACGTCATACAGACCTTTATTTAATACCACTTTTTTGGACTCGTGTTTAATTGTGTTGAACTGACTTGTGTTTATTTTTCAATTATCGTCTTCCTAGGGTCCCACGATTTTATTTAATACTATCCTGCGATTTTTTTTTTTTTTTTTTTTTTTTTTTCTTCTTCTTCTTCTTAGTCCAATAGTTAACTAGTTTATTCAGCTACGATTGCTCTCTTAAGTATATTTCTCTACTAAAAGCTACATTTATCAGATAATTTCTATCTCTATACTTTTGTTTTCAATTATTCTTTTATCTCTGATTCTTTATAGTACAGTAATCGTGGCAATCAATTGATTTTCTTTATTTCATTAAAGGGTATTATCCTTTTTATATTGGAAATTAATTCCAAATATTTTAACTCTTTGTTTAAAAGATCGAGTTTCTATTAATGAATTTTCTTTATATATCTTTTAAGACAGGAGGCAGTCATTAAGAAAAATGTGCAATTTAATACAACGATAAATCCAACTTCGCTGGTTGAAACCGACTCCGCAAATGCATCTAAAAATATTTTATTTTTTCTTTGCACTAGTCCAGTTTTTTTTTTTTTAATTCTTTAAAAAAAAATAAAAAATAAAAAAATAAAAATAAATAAATACGTGTGGTGTCGCGGGACACCCGGTAGGAACGAGTTAAGACCAAATAAAGAAAATTATTATTTTTATCATTAAAGCAAGCTTCTTACAATAAATATATAAGCAATATACAATAAATAGCAATATACAATAAATAATATAAGCTTCTGCTTGTATCAGGTTGAAATTTTACATGCCTGTTTCAATGTACTTTAGACAATGTGTAAGAAGTTTTATTAAAATCGTTATACGTTGATCGGAAGATATCGGTAAAACGTTGTTTTAATTATTTTAAATGATTAGGTCCACTTTAATAAATTTACTTTATTAAATCACTTCATAACAGTGTCGGTGTTCGTTTTACTAAAAAAAAATATTTTAAAAAGTTGTTTGTCTCATTAAATAGATGAAGTTAGAATTTTTTCTTGGATTAAGTACGGAGTATTATAATAATATACCTCATATATTGAAATAAGCGTCAGAACAGATCAATTTTACTTTAAACAAGACCGTGATTATATTTTTCTATATATACAAAACGAAGTGACATTTTGACCTATAAAAAAATAAACAAAACAAACAAAGAAAGAAACAGGCTTCCTTAATAACATTTTTTCCCGTCTTAACATTTTCGAAGCTTAAGTTTGCGCGAGTGTTGCGCGTGAACGCTTGGGCGGATAACGTTGTCCAACGAACTCAGCCTGGGCATTAGTAAAATGAACATGTATACCAAATTCCAACTAACTCGGTGATCTTTTACACAAGTATCGTCATTGGTAGATTTCGTGACGATAATTTTGCGTGAAGGTGATTTTGTGACGGTGATTTGGGTCGATTTTTTTGGATTCACTCCCGGCGGGCTCTAGAAGTGCCATAAGGAACTTCGTTCCAAAAATCCCTAAATCGGAAAAATTATTTTCCTCGAGGACTTGGTTACTGATTACCTCAAGACTTAAGAGGGTAATTTTCCTGTGGCTGTTCTCAGCCTGACAAAGGGAACTTGTCCATTCTGCCCAGGTTGTAGCTCTTGTAAAGGTCATTCCAACCTTTCAGTGTTTTCAGGAACTATGAGCACAACTTCACCTGCTATAAAGGTTCTTTTTACTTGGCTTTCATTCTGCATAGCTTGTTTACGGTTCAGAACTTACGTTTTACAAAGACACTTGAGTCCGTTTGTCAATACCTAATTCTTCTGTCTGAACTACTTACATCAATCACGTCAATATCAGTGATTCCTTCTGGTTGTAAATCTTGTATAAACATTTCTTAGGAGTAATTGGTTCTAAATTGGGTTTGTCGTCCGGTCAGGGATCTGGAATTTAAATATTTTTTTTTTATATTTTTTTGTTTTTATATTTTACAGATTTATTGTTTATCTGAGTGGTCTCACTCATTTGAGAAAATTGTAACAAAGAACAAGACAAAATAATAACTACACTATTTTTTTCAAAAATATGACAAGCAACAAGAACGCATGACTAAACTCATTCGAGAAAAATTGACATTAAACAAGTACAAACAATGTCAATGTCAATACTCTTTCGAGAAAGATGTGACAAATAATAAGAACGAATTCAACTTAAAATAATTACAAGATAAAAAGAACTTTTTATATACCACGTTTTTAAATTTTTTATCTTAAATCATAAATTTGAAACCGCCAAAATAAAGATCGTAAATATGGGTCATGTCAAAACAAATAAAATAACTTGCGGATTTTTTTCGAACTAACTTTCCATATTGCGGATTTTTACCGAACTAGCTTTGCTAAAAAACGAATTGCTGAAAACGAATTAAATTCTGCTGAAAGATGGCTAAAAGTATTAAAATAATGCATTGTCATCGTGTTCTGAGCTCCTCTAAAAGTTTCAAATGTCTAGCTGCTCGGGAAGTTAGTTAAAAATCGATTGTAAGATTTTTACTGGACCCACAAACAAACAAACAAACAAGAAAGCAAGCTAATAAAAACATAGTAATTAACTAAAAATAAGTGCGAAAAAGTCTTCTCTTTAGAGAAAAACATGATATGTATAAAATTGAAATTCACTTTAATAAATGAAACTTAATAAACTATAAAAAAAAAAAATACTTTATAGAAGTTAACTGGTTATAATGAATTGTCATATTAAAATGGTGCCAGGATCTTTATTTAAGGGTTAAATATCTGTGTTTTAGAATAGGATTAAACAGATATAACACAGAATATACATTCATTAGTCACGTACGGTAGGATATCAACAATGATTTGATTTAGCCGCACGTGCTACGATAAACTTTTATTTCTATATTGAGATGAATTAAAAGTTGGACACACGAACAAATAGTTCACGTAGAATTCTCTCAAGCCTTTCTCACATGAATATGCATACAATAAGGAAAGTTAAAAATAATAAAAGTACATTATGGAAACTAGCATTTCTAGATGAATGATTGGTGTCAGAGATTAGGCTCCGGGGAAAAATTATATGATAACGGTACATTTTAGTACAAAGTAAAAAATGACTTATTTACTAAAAAAATATAGTCTCTATAAAAAATAAAGCGTGAGCTTTTTGATTATGCTGTAATAATAATATTTTAATCCGTCCATAATATTCTTGACGCCTAATATGAGCTTATTAAAAGTCCCCTCTCTCTCTACTTCTCTCTAAACTATTATCTTTTATGGGTCTAAATAATCTTATTTAAATTCACAAAATGATAAACCACAAATACAAATTATTAATGCGGCTCACTTAAATACTTTACCACTTAAATCAGGTATAAAACGGTCATGTTAAAAGTAAGGATTTTAAACACAATTTAAAGAGCCCCAATTGATCAGATTGTTGCCAAATGTAGACAAATTTGTCTAATCTAATTAGCTTTTATGATGACTAATTAGAGTTTTATTCTAAAAAGAAAAATATCAACAATTCCAACGTTAAACATAATATAGTTTGTTTAAAATATGATTATAGCAGTGGAAGCGAAAATTGATGCTTTATTGTTCAGGCACATTAGATTTCGCAGGATAGCTAAATAGTCATGATACCTTTATAATCTAGTTTATAAGCTTTAAGTGCGGACTTTTGGAACAGACAAAGCTACCCAATGATTTTAATCTGCAAATTGATAAATGATAAATAACAGACTTAATCTTTTCGCAATAATAAATATATTGGAGAGAGACGGTATTTTACTTCCTAATCTTTTCTTCTTTCAGTTTATTGGTTATTTATTTATATATGATAATCGCCCAGCCTTATTCTTAGAAATTAGAGTCTCCGAAACACGGTTAAAAAATACCAGGACTTAAGCCTATGGACATCTCTTGTCTTGTTTATCGCAAGTGATATCCCCCCCCCCCTCTCCTACAAACCTCTCTAGAATTAGATCGAGTTTGGATGTTCAAGGGGGCTTTGTACAGATTTAATGTTGGGAAACGAGTAGAGGCTACAAGCTAGATCTGTTTCAAAACGCTTCCCTTGCAAGGGAGTTTTCACCCTAGGAGAGAAGGATTTGAAAGGCGAGTTGGAGGATACCCTGCCGGATCCGAGCCAGCTACGGCCTAGAAAAGCTCTGTTTCGCCTCTCTCACAGGGGAGTTTTCACCCGGGGAAGAGAAGGATTTGAAAAGGGGAGTCAGAGGTAGGATACCCGGCCAGCCTTGAGCCAGCTCCCCCTCCCTCCTCTTCTAGTGTAGATAAGAATAACACAATTGGACCATTAATTTCCTTGCCTAAATCCCTTTTAGCTTTTTACCCCCAACACTCAGGCTTGCAAAGCCTTTGCCTGAACTACCGCCTCTCTGAACAGTTCTAGCTTTGAAATCAACAAAGCCCTCTCTCTCTTCCTGTCTAGACATTCTCTACTCCTTCCACCACCCGCATTTACTTACCCAGATAAATACCATCACCAAGATAAATATTGTCTATAAATTATATCACCACAATCAACCTCTTAGGCCAGATAATATTCAAAACCCCCGTGTATATCACTAACCAATTCCCAATCAAGTAAGTTACTGTTTCCAATTAACTTCCAATGATACTAAAATCCTTTAGTTTATTATACTGGCAATAACACATTACTCTACACAATTAAGTCGTATTCTATTTTATATATTTAGTAAATAAATTTGGGTTCTCGAAGGAATGATAACATATTATGAATGAAGTTTGTTGTAGGGTTCAACAATGCTATACCGGAACGTTGGCCAGAGGTTCTAAAGGTTCCAGAGGTAGCGTGAAACAGGAGCTCGTCGGCGTCTAAAATACGAGAGAAGAGGGAACTCCAAGAAACATCGCAACTACCGGTAGCGCTGGGGTCGCGGTACAGTGATATGTTTGTAGACCAATCAGAGTGTGGGAGCGTAAGCTGTGGAGTTGCTAAGGTTATAATATATGTCTATATAGATGTAGAGCTGATAAAGTAAATAATATTATTAAATACACCACTCAATGTTTAAAAATAAACCAACCATACATTTTTAGGGTTTTGTAGATACTTCTCAAAACCCTTATGCCGAGGGTGATGTGTCCGTCCGTCCGTCGCTCTTTGGTTCATAGGGCCCGAACCGTTCAAGCAAAAGTGCTGAAATTTGGAACTCTGGTGCAACTTTTTGACCCAACCACAGGAAAAATATACAGAAGTCCATAATTAGATTTGCGCATGCGCAAATAAAAAAAATGTGGTAAACTCAAAAATTTACATTTTTTTAAATTTTTGAGTGGGGTATCAAATGAAAGCTGCTGAAGAGTAGAACACAAATATATATATGCTTTTTCAAATTTTGCATTCCTTATAGGGGGAAAAAATCAAAATATACCCAAAAAAAATTGTCCCCCCCCCAACCACTATAGATCGGCTGGTGCTAAAATTTCGAAATAATTCATGCTAATACCTTATATTAGGGCGATGATATTTCCGGGAGTTCATTCAAAGATTTTAAAAATTGTCAATTTTGTGCGCAAAAATTTGGGGTGCGCCCAAAATTTTATTTTTCAAAAATTTTGAGTTGGGTATCAAATGAAAGCTGCTGAAGAGTAGGACACAAATATATATTTGCTTTTTTAAATTTTTTATTCTTTAATGTTTTTATAAGTCAAAATATACCCAAAAAAACATCCCCCCCCAAACTTTATATAAAGGCTGGTCCTAAAATTTTGAAATAATTCATAGTTATACCTTATGGTGGGGCGATGAAAATTTCCTGAAAAATGTAATTTATCATGTCGTTAATACCGATAAAAAACATTGTGACCCCCCGGGGGATCGAACCCGGAACCCTTTGGATGAAGACAAAAAAATCATAATTACATAACGGGTGTGCTAATTCATCTACAAAACCCTAAAAAGTACTTGGGGCAAGTACTTCCCTGTGATTTTTACTTTTCTCACTACTAGATAATAGTAGGAAAAGTATTGTTTTTAATTCTTATTTCTAGATTCAAATTGAGACCTAGCCAAGCTTAAATGTAATTTTTTATTTGCAGGTTTTATCAGATAATATACAGGATTTTTTTCACTTTGAAAAAGGTATCCTTCGCCATAAGGCACGTTATGTGTGAACCAGTAACCCTAATCCAATTTCTTATTCCTCATTACAGTTCCATCCGCTACCTAGGGCTATACAGATCGTCGTCTAACATGGGCACATCACACTAAACATAATATACGTCAAACTTGCAATACATGCTATAAAACCTACACAGAATCTTACACAACACATCTAAACTAAACATGCAGAACCAAGTCCTTATTAATAACACAATAATTAAGCCCATATGGACTTATGGCATAGAACTTTGGTTACCAAGCCTACCAATTCCTATAGTATCAAATCTCTCCGACCCTAAGAAAAATAGCCGACGCTCCCTTCATTGTAAACAATTTCATCAAAGTACCCTTTGCCAGAGAATTATAGAATCCAACAAAACCTTCCACGAATCCCTTTCCGACTATTCTAACCCACTAGTCTACAGTCTGTTTTCCCTGTCCATTCCTAATAATCCAACTAGAAGCCTGAAGAGGCAGTGACCGCGAGACCTTCTACACTAAAATATATTTTTTTTATTTATTAAACGTGTGTAGTTAATCCTTTTTTTCAGAAACTTGGGCTTTGAAAAGTTTGTTCTAGTTTGTTTGTCAAATGTTAACTGGCGTAAAAATTGTTTATGATAATTCCACACTAAATATTTTCAAGATGGCGGCCAACATGGTGGACGACTAAGCAAATAATTTTTAGTCAGAATGTCAAGTTAAAAATCAATTTAAAGGTCTTGAAGTACAGAAAAAGAATATGTAACTATTAAAATTTTACACTTAATATTTTTAAGATGGTGACCATATAGCGAACAACTAAAAAAAAAATTAGCATGACATATCATACATCGTTTCAAAGGCATTTAAAAAAAGCCAAAAGTGAATAACTTAAAATTTCACAATGAATATTTCAAGATGGCGACCAATTAGGACATATAACATTGTTGTGGCATGACATATTATGGTCTTTAGGAATAAGAAAATAATTTGCAACTAATAAATTACCTATTTAACTTCATATATTCTTAAGACGACTAAAGAAAAGGTTTTGGTCAACATATGCTCTAAAAATTGTAGTAAAAAGAGAGCGAAGTAAATCTGCAAAAATCTTTAAAATAAAGTTGATCTACATTAAAAGGAAAATATAATAAATTCCAGTAGTATAGACAGGCGAGCCTGCAATAATTTTATTGCAAGATAAAGATTATCTACAAATGCTGTATACACAAGCAAGCTTGCAAAAACTTTAAAATAAAGATTTAAAAAAAAAAAAAAAACCTAAATTGCAGGTATATTCAATTATTACAAAAGTATTTCAACAAATATAACCGAAATGAGGGTGTTCAAAAGTGATTATTGAATTGTCATTGGAAGTACAAAATATGTACAAGCTTCAGCTCTCTAGATGGCCAGGAAGTAGGTCAAATTTAGATTACAAGATTTGTCCCGGACAAGCATGTGAAGTTATTAAAAGCGTGCGTAAAAAAATTTATTATCTTCTAATGACGTTATTACTCTTAACACCTTCTTTATTTCGTATCCTATATTTTTGTTTTTTGATGGATTTTTTTAGGTGTTGAAATAAAATTAATAACTCAAAAACTTTTCGTTTTCATATCTTAATTTATTATGAAACGTTTCGACCCTTCTCTGCCTTATAAGGTCATTTTCAATCAAATTTCGTTTTAAGTCAAAAAAACATTTAGATGTGTGTCATAAAATTCCTCGAAGAGAGTTTGTCAAATTAATAAATAATATAATATAAATTTTATAATGCATTTTTTTACACTCCACCCACTACATTACACATTCTGAATATTATTAAACATTTTANAAAAAAAAAAAAAAATAATAAATAAATAAATAGAAGGAAAAAGGGGAAAAGAAAACAGCTTAATAATACTAAAAAATAACTAAGGTATTTTTTCCTTATTTTATTACCTTGGAAATAGTTGTGGCGTATCTTATCTATTGTAAAGCACAAAGCTTTACTCTACTCACTTGTCCCCAAATTTACAATTTCCTCAACAACAAAAAATTCATTTCCTGCTTAATTTAACTTGGTGATTTAAATTGTAGATGCTATTGTTACCTGACCTTTTTTCCATACAAGGTAACTAGAAATTCATGATATTTCGCCAAAGAGAATTTTGTTAAATTAATTTTTATAGTTAAAAACTATCATTAATAATATGTTAAAAGTTTTTCACACAATATAATATTATATAACAATACTTTTATAACAAGAAAATTGAAGAATGCTATTTTTTATAATAGATTGTATATTACTCAATTTCAAGAGGTTTGTCTTAACAAAAAAATTATGATAGGAATAATAACGAGAATATATACAATTTAATATTTATTGTGTTATATAAAGTCAATTGTCTATTTTGCAATAATCAAACCCAAGATTAACAGCTGATGTGTAGGTTTCGTGGTGTATAAAGATGTTTTATGATGTTTTAAGGTTTAAATATAAGAGAAGCCAAAGCCCAACTTAGGCAGCACAAAGTAATGTAAAGTAATTAATAAATGAATTCTACTAACGACAAATCTACACGAGAGGAATGCACAGCAAAAAAAATATATATATATATAAAAACAGAGATTTATAATTATAAATACAAAACATCATTTCATTCATTAAAAAGTTTGTAAATACGACTAACCAATCCCAACCATACCTATCGCTTAACGAGTATCCGAGATCTATCTCACTAATGTACAAAAGAGGTGTAATATCACAGTAATAATAATAATAATAATAATAATAATAATAATATCTAACAAACTGCAACTGCATCCCTGAATAAAATAAGATAGTTTCTCAAGAGTAGGTTTCAGTTTCAATAAGACGAGTGAGGGTTCTACATAATCTTTTGGGTTTTAAACAAAAGCTAAATTATAGATCTAGAAAATAAGACGTTAAATTCCGCGTAATAAAGATTCACTATTAACTATTTCTTTAAACAATCACACTTTAATCATCAATAATATTTTTGAATGACTATTTACATGATACTAATCCGCATTACATCACGGTGTGAATAAGCCTGGCTGCATCTGCATTAGCATCCTCTTTGTACCTTGTCAGTTTATAATATACAATGGGAAATTATATGAGCGCTTTTTTTATTAAATCTATTTAAATTATACACGCTGTTTAGACATACGTATGCAGACTATAAATAATTAAAATATCGCGCTACAAGGGAAATATCAGTAAAAAACAAGAACGGCAAATAGTGACGTGGGTAATGCTGGAGAGCTGTATTATTACCAAAAGCCTCAAATAATCCTGAAGAAATTTTCGAGCATTTGATGTAACAAACAAAAGATATTCTCCAGAATGTTCCTGTCATTATATCAGAACTTGCTCCAATGGTATTATTTACGCGAATAAAATAATGAATTTAGCAATATTTAACGTGCAAGCAGTAAAAATGGTCTGGAGCCATCTGCGAGCTAAATTCGACAAAACATCAGTTGATTTGAACATTTAAAGATATAGGGGTCAATAAATGTATTTTTATGCGCAATTGGGAGAGAAGCAAATAAGCACAGAAGGTTGGGACTTATATAGGAAGCAACAATGGGCTAATTATGACGCACCATCCAAATTTAATCAACGATGAGTGGGTAAATCCATCAAAATCGAATTGTCGCGCCATCACAATACTTCCTCTTTATATGAGAGAATAAAAAGAGGGATGAGGGTTGGAAAGTTTCACACAGCTTTGACGCAATAGCGCGAGAATGTTGTTTTGGAACCATTTTTGATGTGGCAGATAGAAAAAATCAAGTCGCGGGGCCAACCGTGAGTTTTAGATTCAACTTTAGAGGCCAAAATTTGTTTAAAAATAAAAAGTAGTTCATTTATATTGAATTACAATTTGCTGCACTCCTATGCAGATTTATATTAAGAGTGACGGATTAAATAAACTAGTTATTTAGGCAAGTCAAAGACTCATCATGTGTGCATGAAGATCTGATGATTAAAGTTACCTGAATATTGTTTTTAGAGAATAAAGCAGAAGAGCGCAGACACGAGCTGTTTGGTTTAATGATTGGACCCAGGCTATATCAGCTTGGTAATGGTCTCCCAGCCAACTCCATTAAACCCATTATCAAACATAGCTCCCGTTATCATTAGAAGACTTGAAGTCGTTATCTCTTCAGCTTTAATATAAACATCATCCCCTCTCTCTGACACAATCAGCTGTTACCCTCAGTGTACTTAACACTAACTTAGAGACACAAATATCAAACTACATTGTTTCAGATCTTTATTTAATATATACTGTGTAATTTATACATAAAAAAACATTTAGATTTACCATTCAACCGAACAGATCTAAATAGCGGCAGTAAGCACAATCTGATTAAGCAAGACTGTATTTATATACGGGTAAATTAGATAGATTTCTCTTAGTTCTATTGAGTTAGACACATTTTAATGCTTCAGTGAAGTGTATAAACTATAAATTTAGAGCTAAATTGGATTTTGTACTTAAGACGTCTTACTACGTAAGACGAAACGTGTAATGCCAAAAAAACTCAAACATCAAATTTTATGACCATGTAATACTTTTACTTCTTCCTCTCTATAAAACATCTCTCTACGCATTTGAGAAAATAAAAGTTACTTGACCCGGAAATTTAATTAAATCGTGGAAGTTTTAATTATTGTGATAATCCCCATATTCCATCTTTCTTCGCGATTATCTAGGGCACTAAATTTCGCGAGTTAACAGATTGAATAGGTATATCAATACTTAAGTGTAAATTAGGAACAAATAATTTGCAAGAAAAATATCTAAAAATACAAGTTTTCACGGCATCAGACCAGTTGTGCATACATATTAACATACAAGTTTAAAGATGGTTTGCTGTTACACCCATTATTGTATAATTTATTATGTTGTCCCATGTTTGAAACGTATATCCAGCAATTTTAAAATTATTTCGCTATTCAGAACAATTAAACAGCAGCTTCCGTTTCCTCAGATAAGCTTAGAATCAAACTATGATATAATTATGAAATATATACATATATAAAGTATATTTATTATAATCATTAATGTATAGGGATACAAATTAATTATTAAAATCAATATATTTTTATTGAATATCTATTATTAAATAAAAATACACATTGTATACAATCGGACGAGCAACAAATAAACACAAGTCAATTGCGAGTTGCCGGTTACTGATTGTAAACGCGTTACAAGCTGGTGCGTAACTAGTTGCACCGCCCGCGGTATCCCATTTTAATAACTGGTTAGGGATTTTCGTCTGTTAATCAGTTTCTTTTGATTTGCTCCGAGTTTGTAAGGCTTTAATTCCACGATAATACCAATGCAAAAAAGTTTAAAATCATTTGTTATTTTTGTTTTTACTTAGAATAAATAAAGTAATAGCATAATAATAGATCAGCATAATAATTAGATAGCAATGAAAATAGATCGTTCGTGTGCAAACTTACATATAAATAATTCTAAAGCAAAACAGTAGAAAATATCAATAACCTTTAAATTCAGCTACGTTTATATCTTTCAATTTGTCGTAAATCTTCATGATATTCTTTAAATTATTTCATAAACAATCAGAAAATTAACAGGGAAATGTTTATCATCAAGTTTATACAAAAAACATTCGATTTAAAGATCACGGACCGACTCACAGAAAAAGAGCAACAATGATATAACAACAAGATACACTATACTTAAAAAAAAAAAAACACGGTAAACACATATACAAAGCCTTTGTGGACGATTTAAAATACTTTCTTTAATGATAAAGTGTATTTATAGAAATATTTGACGGAAATTAACTTACAAAAAGACGCGTAAAAAAGCCCAATATGGCCGACCAACTAATACCACAAAATAGACAAGCCCCCCCTTCCACGACTACTCTAGACTTTTAGACTACCAACATAACAAAAACAAAAGAATCTAAAATTAATAAAACTATACTAAGATATAAATATTAATTATAATTACAATATTCTGAGTTTAACAGCTAAAAAACTAACAAGCTTAGTTAGTAGTTATAATTTGTTGGTTCTGGCCCCGATTTGACCTTGAGCGGATTTTCTGGCTCCGACTTGACCTCGGGCCAGAATTCTGGATCCCGTTGCTGGTTTAGTCTAACCACCTCCGTCTACTTGTACGAGCATCCCGAACCACCTCAAACCACCTCAAACCACCTCCAACCACCTCAAACCACCCCAAACCAACTTCATTCACCCCCTCCCCATTAAATCACCCAGCTCCAAACCCTCAACCACCCCAAAGCCTGATGGGCGTAGACGTGTATGACTGACGCGGGGCGGCGGGGCCCCCAAAATTGTTTTGGGCGTTGCCGCCCCCCCCCCCTTTGTCGAAAAATGAAATCGGGGGGCGGCTCCGAAAAATAAAATCGAGTATAATTTTTTGTTCGACCCACCCCTCACCGCTGCCTATACGTTTTCGATAGCGGCGCACGCGGGGCATCACCTGTAGCGGCGGGCGAGGTAAGAAGCCGACGGCTGTCTGCGAAACGTCGACGAGTGCGAATGTCGCTTTCATATTATATTATTTTATAGTATTATTTTTCTTTTAGCGTAATGTTTAATGTAGTATTATTTTTCTTTTAGCAATATCAACTACGGGATGTTATCTGCGGTCGTAGACTTCCTACTTGAATAAATGTAATCTATTATGTACGAGTATATTAAAATGAAAAATATTAGTCATATTTTATTATAATAAACATTATAATTATCACATACGATTAACTCATTTTTTAGTTTGATATCAGGTGAAAGGTTTTTATCTCTCCGCAGTCAGTACATAATTATCTTCTTAAATCTCCTGGTTAGTTTATATAAAGAAAAATATGATTATATTATCATTAGTGTAACGTAAACAGTCTAATGGAACGCAAAGGATTACTTACGGATCTGATTAAAACTAGGTACCATTTGAAATCTAAGTTCATTAAGAATCGAATGGTCAAAGAATTATGGTCAAGAAAGTTAGTCGAGGCGTATTCGCCAATAATACAGTTAATTCAAAGCAACAGCCTTAACAAAAAGATTCCTGGACCGCGTACCAATGTTAATGACGCTTTTACGATTACAGAATACCCTCAGACGTCCACCGGCATTCAGACAGCACTTTACCCTCAGACGTCCATCGGTATTCAGACAGCACCTTACCGACAGAAGTCCATCGGTATTCAGACAGCACCTCCACCCGAAACCGAATTTATTCGAGAAGAAGAAGAATCTTTCGAGTACAGCCCGGAAAAATCGGTCCGCGAATCGTTTGCTGAACAGTCGATGCAGGAAAAGTCTGAAATAATGAACGAATTGCCAACCGTCTCTCGTCCATACATCGAAATGCTTCTCTCGGACCATGTCAACTTGGACCCTGTCTATGGAGTCCGATTAAACGAGAATAATGAGTTGCAGATAGGCGACGCTGCGGTAGATATCGATCCCATTGGAGCGGATATACTTTTGTCTAAGGAAATCGAGGATAGCGACGGTAATGTTACTCGTCAACTCGTTGGAGAATTCGAAGGAACACCTGGACTCTATTCGCTTTTATTTACCAGAAACCCGGGTTACTATAGCGAAAGAGATGAGGAAAATTACAGAAAAATACTATTTCTTTCCGACGCAATAACAAAGGCACGTCTTGGGACAGATAGGTTCTCTCACAAATTCAAAACTGTAATCGGTA
>KZ652813.1:78603-93583 GCA_001010745.2 Gerris buenoi | reverse complement strand
TCCATGTTCATAGGAACTTTTTTGTTCAGCGTCAAATTTCCTATAAGAAACCCTAAGTTTTGTGGTTTCGTTCGGGGAAACCTTATTTGCATTTTTACTAGAATTGGTAGTGACCCTGACCAAAAAATTTCACGTCTGGTAACATTCAATCCACTATAATTCAAAAACTTTAATTATTCCATTTGAAATCTTATGAAATGCACAAGTTTTTCCTGAAAACGCCACACTTCTAACATCCCTTAATTAAGAGTAATACGCTCAGATTTTTTAAAATTCGACCACGAAATTCGTGGTCGAATTTTAAAAAATCCAAATTTTCAAATGTAACAGCACTTAAAAGACTCTTAGCAGCTGATAATTTTAAAATAAATGAATAGTTCTGAAAGGTTTTTTTATGCTCTTTAATATTGGTCCTTAGTCCAATTTCTCTATATCATTTAGTTTTTGAGATATTATAAATTTTTTGAAAATTTTCGTGAAGCACTTTAAAAAAAGAAATAAATCGATATCTCGAGAACTATTGAGATATGGGCATATGCTTACTCGACATTTTTTGTAGCATTTGACCCATAGTATCCGTCAGTTTCTTTATGCCATTCTTTCGCGGGTCACCCTGTATATAGATCGTAATCTATAAACAGGTAAAAAAGTTAGTAAGTAGGAAAGTTTAAACCTAAAATACTTTGTAATAAAAGATTATTATTCAATGGCGTATTTTAATGTTTAATAATATAGTAGACTTCTTTTTTAGGTTTCTTAAATATTAAGTAATTAAGTTAGCTTATTTATATTAGGTATTTAAGTAGCTTTATATATATATTTTTTCTATTAAACAAAAATATCTTGCACATATAATATACATTATATATATTAATTTAGAAAAGATTGGATAATTAATAATAAAAACTAAGAGAATTAAATTAAATTTACGTTAAAAAGTATTTGTCAAAGATAAAGAGAAAGTTCTTATTTTTTAATACTTTTTAAAAAGGTTTTGAAATGTGTTACGACACGTAAAAATAAGGAGGAAAAAAAAAATAAATAAACAGACTTATGTAAGACAATAGAGAAAAGGCGTGTTGTTTGAAAACACTTTAAGACGTGTATAAGACAGTGTTAAACACGAAGACTGTGCCAGATGCCGATGTGTTAGGTCTCAAGTGAGTCGAACTAATACATTGAGATGTTTTAGTATAAGACTTTGCCTTATTATGAATTCAAGTTAAAGCTTAAACTTTGTGCTTTTACTCGACGAGTTTCTCCGTTTCCTTGTGACTAATGGAAACCAGGTTAAAGGAAGAGCTAAGTAAGCAATATAATCTGTTCTTTGATCTTTTCTTTTATACTCTTGATAACTCGCCTTTTTTATTCCCTTGCGACTTTCTCAACGCTTTACTAGCCTGTTTAAGTAAACAGTTTCCTTTTTTTTAACAAAAGAGGGTTTTTACATTATAACAGGTGCCTTTGTCTTGTTTACATATAAAACTTTTTACCAGTGTTGCATGTAAACAATCAAACACGCGGGGCGTTTACACTGAACACAATTTATGTAGCATCTCCCGACGTAGATAAATACGACATTGTATCTTATAACATTGTTGCACATTTTCTCTGACGGTTTATAAAATCTTAAACATTTAAAATGACCAAGTAAAATTAAGTTTATATTTTATAAAAGTTTATAGTGAACAATTAATTGTGTTACTTTAATCTTGAAGATGTACAACAGCATGAAAACTATAGTTGTAATATTTATACAACTGTTAGATACACATAGGACATAGGTTAAGCTAGGAGAGGTAGCGTAACCGTGTGGGTTAAACCACTTCTGCTCGGCCATCACTGAATCATGAGTGGAACAAGATGGGGTTCGATTCCTCGCCGTGACACTCTGATTTATATGGCTCACTATTGATCACATCATACTCGCTTCGGCGGTACAATGTACATATGTATGATGAGTGAAGTGGCTGCAACTCTCCACCGCGGGGCGTAAAAAGGGCCTAAGATATGGCCTAATTGCAAGGTTCGAACAAGTGGTTCGTCCTACCCATTCTAGTAGGAAGTACTAGACTACTACTACTAACTACTACTACTACTACTAGATTAAACTATGCCCTAAGGCCAGCCTAACCCTAAGGCTAACCTAAGCTTAACCTATGTCTATGTAATATGTAGCACCAATGTACACTTTTCAACTTATAACATAATAAAGTAATTGCACTTATACTGACATGACGTTGTTGCATCATTCTTGAAAGTTTTATGGTATCTGTATCTAACAGAAACGTGCACTCTGGCTATACACATGTGCACATTATAGCTCTAACAACCTCCTCCTGCCTGTTTGGCTGCATTTAACAACGATATTTTAAATTTAAACTATACTGAATTAAGGGTAACAACAACTGTTTCAAGTAAACTTTATAGTTAAATCTTTCTCCAACTAAATTAAACGTATGCTTTCCTATTAAAACATTTTGGTGTAGATATGTCCTAAAGACTAAAGGAATAGTTTGAGATATCCAATGAAACTGAATGTAAGAAAATGTAAGTTTACCCTATTATTTACACAGATGTGGTTTGACTCCGTAAAAATAAATCTTCCAGTGAATTAAGCGCATATTCTGTAAGAGCAAGAGAAACCTACCCTAGGCTGAAAGAGAGGTTTGCTGCTGTGAAATATTTTGGCTTCAAAGCAACGCATACAAATGTAAGAATGGAAATGTAGTAGGTGGTTAAAAAAAACTTTATCTTGTAGGTGGGATAAATACAAAAGATGCTGCACTAAAAACTCACAAAATACATTATGACCTGTGTCTGAGGTCATCTTTCCTTAAAATGTATTATTGTTAACACTTTCGACTTATAGGTTCGCTAAACAATAATATGTATCTAAATATTTTAAAAAACTAAAATTTTATTAAAAATATGTCGACCTTATTACTTTACTAGAACAACATGAAACTAAATATCCCAAATTTGAATGTTCACCTGACCAAAATCTTACCTACTTATTTCTCTCTCTAAAAAAAACGGAGAAATTCTTTTTAGTAAAGAAACAAGTTACGAAACAAAAAAATGGGTGTTAAATCCGAAATAGGTCGAAAGAAGAAGAGAAAGAAATTTGTTTTTTTTATTCCATCTTCTCGGTAGAATTGTAAGGTTGAGGTGTGGAAGGGGGCAGGAGCAGGATTTGCCCCAGGGGGTCCTGAAAAACTCCAAATCCAATGGAAATATTCCATTAAAGTTTTCTGGGTCGGAGGGCTCCTCTCAAGTAGAGCCACTTTGTGGAGCCCCCTATTCGTGTATCCTCAACTTCTCGCTGCAAATCTATCCCCTTCTCATCCCTCTTATACAAAAAACTAAACTCAACAACTTAAGGGGAAATTACCCTAAAAACGGAGAATGCGTTTTCTATATCTCACCTGCGCCTCAAATTGAGCAACGATATTTTATAAGGGTGTGGCTTTTCCTTTTCTACAGTTTTGTTTTCTTCCATTTAGGTTCCATATTCAAGTAGCTTACATAAATAGTTACTTAAATTATAAAAGAAAATTTATAAAATTAAGATCTTCTGTTTATTATTATTTCCCATAAGATCACCCGCGAATCAAAGTATAAACAATACAATCTTCGAATTCCATACTC
Source organism: Gerris buenoi (assembly GCA_001010745.2). Lineage (NCBI taxonomy): Eukaryota > Metazoa > Arthropoda > Insecta > Hemiptera > Gerridae > Gerris > Gerris buenoi. The sequence continues at coordinate 89,932 of KZ652813.1, read as the reverse complement.
CTCGATTTTAAAAGATACCAATGTATCTATCCAGAGTTCTGGTGGAAATCTCTTCATTTGGTCTTTTACATGTCATATCTAAAAAATAAAGCGTTTCCTAAAAGTCCTTCACAAATCTTTGTACTTAGTTCTAGGAGATGCCTTCATTTAAAAGATAAGTATGAAAAATTTTTTTTCATGTACGAGTATTATTTGTTTTTGCCACTAATGCATCTTTTTTCGTCACTAGGATACTACTAAATTTACTTGGTGAACATCTGGTCCTTTTCATACAGCACATCTGCCCATTTAGTCCCCACTGAACTTTATAATTTATTATTGAGAACAATAAATGATCTTGAACTATCTTCCCTTGAGATTGTCCTTTCAAAAATCTTCGATTTTTACATTCTTCGAATTCTATCCCTCATGCATTTCAATGGAAATTATCAAGCACCTTAGTGGTTTTCTTCTGAGATTTGCAGACTCCCAAGTTTACTTCCTTGCTAATTCTTCGTTGATTCCTTGCCTTCTCTCCGAAGTTATTTAGTTATTTACATCTTTGATATATCTTGAACAGGAAATAATCTGAGTTTTAATATTATTTTTCAGCTTTAGTCCACTTAGGATGAAATACCAATTGAAGAAAGCTAATGAGGCTGTGACCTTAAGGATTCTATTCTTTCAGGGGGTTTCCAGAGTACATGACCTATTCCTTTTCCTGATCTGTTTCTTGATGAATAGTTAGTCGGTGTCTTTCCACAGCTTAACGTTGAGATGCTAGGCCACCGAGTTTCAATGAGGATTCGTAAACAGCGAATTGCAAAATTTTAGAGTATTAAGATGATGCAATAGTTCGTTTTTAAGTTCCACAGTCAAAGAGAAAAACCGATGTAATAAAACCCTTCAGATTCAAATGATAATATTCCATGATCCATGATCGGAATTGTTAATGTAGAAAAGAGGATAGTCCAAAGTGAGAACTAATCATTCCATAAGAGAAACAACCTTTGACTAATTAAAAATAAGAACTAAGAAAGGAACAACAGGACGTAACTTCATAATTCCTCTAGAGAAATGTTGAAAACCAATGGTTCATTGTTGGTTTATACTTTTTCACCCTATTTACAAACAAAGTGAAGAAGGAGTCCCTTCCAACAAACGTATACTACATAACGTATCATAATGGTTTATTTATTGCATAAGCAAAGGAAGTTGTCAGTCCATTGACCTTATGTACCCATATACTGTAATTCAAACGGTTTATAATTAAAATTTATTTATCAACCGTTTAATTTGAGATATAAACTGTAGTACATTGTATCAAGGTAAAGTTTCAAGGAAAACCAAGCAATGTAAAGGTAAATATAAATTAGTATTGACGGTACATTATACCTTAGATAATTAAGCGAAGATTATATAACACGGGCTTAAGTAGGGCTTGAGATTTTAGTGTGATCCCAGCTCACCTACTTTACAACGGCTTCCCTTTTAAATTAATTTATCCCTTCAGCAAAGACTAATTTTGCATTTTGAAATCATATTCTACAAAAACAAATTATAAACATCTGCTAGTAATATAAAATATAATTTATTAACATAAAAGAGCTGAATATAAATAGAGAAAACTAAATTTTCACGAATTCATCATCGCAGCTCTTATCTCGATAAATATCGCAACACAATAAATATAAATAAATCAAATTGGTACCATTGTGAAATTCTTCGATGGCAGGTGGCAGCACATTTTCTTCTGAACTCCTTGACTTCCTTCCTGTAAACAGAATACAATTACCATATTAGAAAAAATACCCGTCCATAACTAAGTAACTCCTTAACTTCATGCAAACAGAATACCATTACCATATTAAAAAAAATACCCGTCCATAACTAATTAACTCCTTGACTCCCTGCAAACAGAATACAATTACCATATTAGAAAGAAATACCCGTCCATAACTAACTTCTTGACTTTCTTCCTTTTTTAGAACATAAGTATCATATTAGAAACACGTAATCGTCCATAACTAACTCCTTGGCCCTTCAGCCAAGGAGTTAGGGCTTCGAGGGCCTAGACCTGTCTCGGGGTTTTGCATCAGCCCGTGGAGGGCTGAGTGTCTTGGAGTTTTTGCAACTATATGTGTAATGAGACGGGGTTAGTGTGACGCTCTATCAGCTGTGTACATACGCCTTACAATAAGTCCATTTATATGGTAATGCTAAGTGAACAACGAGTGTCGCCTGGTCAGGGTAATGAATCCAGATCTGTGGTCACCATTCAAGTTGTGACTACTCCCGATGGTGTTAACTTTATTGAGAAGAGAGCTAACTGGCCAACTATCCTCCTTTTACGAGCGAGCTACTGAGCTCCCTATATACTCATTATAAATTCAATACATTTTATTGTTCATAATGATGATTTTTTAAACATTTTATTATATTCAAATAATGGGGGGGACGCCATATTGGCTGTAAACAGTTCACATCGTGCTCCGTTATTTTAACGTTTTTCAAATAGATTTATCGTGTTTTTGTGAAGTGAAAGTGTGTAGAAAGAGACATTATAAAGTGTTCTGCATTTTTATGCATCAACATTCTACTTTTATTATAAGGTAAGATTTTTTATCCAGTTTAAAATTAAAACAGTTATTTTGTTAAAAAGGAGAATAAGCTTATACAGGGTAACAGGTTTATATATATATAACAGTTCGAGACGTACAAACCGGCGTTTGACATTGAATCGGCTTTTAGAAGATCACGTCAGAGTGCAGCACGTCCTGGACCTTGACGGTCATAAATCAGTTAATTCAATAGATTATTACTAGAGCGCACCAGAGGTAGAGATTAACTGACGAATGAGACCCGGACCCGACTGCGAATCGTCTAAAAGACCTAGGCAGGAAAATAGTCCCAACAAAATTATAAAATCACCGGCGCACAAAAAAACAGCCATGGATTTATCTGCGATTGAAACTCTTCTTGATAAAAAGCTCCAATTTCTTGATAAAAAGCTCCAAACACTTGCCACCAAAGAAGACCTCTCTGGTTTAATGGAAACCTTAAACAATATTAGTGAAGACAACAAACAGCTTAAACTAGAAATAAATAAAATAAAGAATATAAATACTGAGCTAAATAAAAGGGTTATGGCATTGGAAAATAGAGAAAGAAGAAATAATTTGATATTTTGGGGACTAGATCCTGCACCTACATCAGATTGCGTGAATTTAGTTAAAAAATTCTGCACCGATAAATTAGGCCTAGAAGAAAATCCAAATATTAATAGAGCACATATAATTAGGACGCGTAATGCAAACAATAGCGCTATTTTTGCTCACTTCCCGCAAGACAAAGATATTAATAATATTCTAAAGAACTGTCACAAGTTAGCTGACACCAATATCAGTGTGCAAAGGGATTTCAGCCGAAGTATGAGAGAAAAAAGAGCGAGGTTGTTTGCATTGAGAAAAGAAATTAAAGCTAAATCTCGGTGCTCTGTGAAAATTGCACTGGATCAGTTATTAATCGAAGGGAATAAATTCACAATCTCGGATGATTATAAACAGATCTTACATAATGGTAAGTGCGGACTAGAACCTCTTAAACATCTAACAAACTTGGACACGTTATCAGTAATTAAATTCTTGGAATCCGATAAAGAATGACGCTTAAGGAAAAAAAGGAAAACGGACAGGGGAAACGGTAGTAAACAGGAAAATACTTTTGAAAATATAAAAATAGCTTTCTGGAACTGTAGAGGCATTAACAATCTTAAAGAAAATGGTCAAGAGCTGAATGAGTATGAAGTAGTATGCCTGAGTGAGACTTGGAAACCTCAAGAGGTGAAACCATGGGGGCCGTGGACCGATCACCGCATAATATCATCACCAGCTTTAAAGGAAAAAAGTAGAGGAAGAGCTAGTGGTGGGCTGGCGGTCTTTATCAAAACGTGTTTTCACTTTACAGTAATTGATAGCAACGAATTCTGGATTTTTTTCAAAATTTCGTTAGGGAAGTTTTGTGCGGTTATAGGAAATGTGTATTTTAAGCCAAATCTAGAAACGAAGTTTGTGTATGATTTTTTTGAAACAACTATTAGGTCAGCGATTGAAACCCAAAACTGTGATATATTTATAATAGGGGGAGACTTTAATGCAAGGGTGGGAAATCTAAATTACGAACTTCCAGATGGTGATAATAAAGGAGTTCTACAGAAAATAAGGAAAGGAATGGATGAAACGGTAAACAAACGAGGAAAGGAGATCTGTGAGCTTTTGGAAGGGCTAGGCTTCGTTTTAGTAAATGGAAGATCAAAGTCGGACATAAATGGTAGCTTTACCTTTTTAAATGATAACGGAGCCAGCACAGTGGATCTTGTATGGTGCAGGATGTCAGGCCTGTCAGAAATTAGAGATTTTGAGGTTTTAGACGGCAGTAGTGGCTCTGACCATTTTCCTTTGCTGCTCACTATGGAAGACGGTTGGGAAAATCCATCTAACGAATCCACTTTAGTTGAATTTATAAAATATAATTGGAACCCTAATTTAAGTGATAAATATAAGGAACTACTCATGGATAGATTAGAGGCAAATGAATTTATTATGGACCGTAATTACCTGAATAGTATGAATGATTTTATAACCAGCTCTATTAAAGCAGTAGCCGAAACCTTAAACATGAAAAAAACTATTAAACTCAAAACAGGAAGGCCTCTATGGAAACAAAACAATAAAGCTTGGTTCGATAAGGAATGCCAAACAAAAAAGCTGGAATTGAGAAGAGCATCTCGTAAATGTAAAAAAGAAATATTCAAGGAACCATACAGAGAAATATTAATAAGAGCGCAAAAGGACTATAGAAATATTGTAAAAGCCAAAAAAATACAGTACAAATCCGATGTTTTAAATAAGCTTTCTCAGACTAAAGATAACAAACAGTTTTGGAAGATAATAAAAGAAAACAAAAACAATAACAAATTCATGTCAGATTCCATATCAATTAGTGAATGGGAAAAATATTATTTACAAATTCATTCAAAGAAGACATTGGAAGATAACACTGTGCTACTCCGAGTTAATGACCTTGACCTAGACGCGCCTCTGACAACAAAAGAAATCATTGATGCTATTCATACATCCAAAAGCAACTCCGCTCCTGGAGCCGATCTAGTTGGCTATAATTTTTATAAACACTTGCCAGAAAAATGGATACAGATCTTACAAAAGTTTTTCAACGACATTATGGTTTTAGAGGCCACTCCGGAAGACTGGTCTGAAAGTATCACAAAACTGATGTTTAAAAAAGGAGATAGAAAAAACTTAAACAATTACAGAGGAATCTCACTAACTAATTGCGTGTCAAAAATTTTTACATCCATTATAAACCGTCGTCTAATAACATGGACAGAAACGCGTAATGTACTACCGGAATCACAGGCGGGATTCAGACGCTCTAAGGGTTGTTTGGACAATATTTTCATTTTAAACGCCATAATACAAAATCATCTGAGATTACCCAAGCGTAAAATAGTGGCTGCGTTCATCGATTTCAGGAAAGCCTTTGATAGTCTAAATCATAACTTAGTAATAAAAAAGCTGAAATCCTTAAACGTCAGTACAAAAATATTAAACATTATTATAAGTATTTACGAAAAAGCCAACACTCGTGTAATGTTTAATAATTTAAAGACAAACCGGGTCAACATAACCAAAGGAATTTTACAAGGCGAAATATTGTCACCTTTAATATTTAATATGTTTATCAGTGATATCGACAAGTTTTTCTCCAGCAAGGGGTATGAAGGTGTAAGTATCGATGGCACATCTTGTATCAGTATATTAGCATACGCAGACGACTTGACGATACTTGCCGATTCGATAATACAAATAAACAGAGCTATGAAAATACTTGAAGAATATTGCCAATTAAACGACCTTACGGTGAATACGGACAAAACAAAGGTATTAATATTTTCGAAAGGGAAGCTAGCAGAAAACCGACCTAAATGCTATTATAAAGGAAATGTCTTAGAGGAGGTAAATATGTTCAATTATTTAGGAGTTTACTTCACTAGAAAAGGAGTGTTCGAGGAAGCCGCTAAGCAGGCCGTTGCAAAGAGTCGAGTCATGTCAGGGGTCCTAAGGGAAACCCTGGCAAACATTTCAAACCGCTCGTTTCAAGCTGTCAAACAAGTATGCAGATCTTGTATTCTCGGTGCAGTACTGTATGCGTCTCCTGTCTGGGCCGCCCGATACCATCACCAATTAGAAATAGCACAAAACTACTTTTACAAAAACTACTTCTCCCTACAGTACAACACGCCTCATCATATAGTTCGACAAGAGTTCCATCTAGAGCATGTTGCAGTAAGTTTTCTTCACCAGACTCTCTCTTTTATCAATAAAATTCACTCACTTGACGAAAACTCCTACGTAAAGAAATGTTACAATCGCTTACTTGTTCTAGACTCCTCGCCAAATAACACATCGAAATACAACTGGATATCGCAGATAAAAAGTATACTTGCGACAATAGAAATAGATACTAGTTTTGTCTTTCAATCGAGCTTTACCAAATCCGACATAAAATATCTAACACAACAGTACAGTGCTAAACTAAAACTTGCAGACTTGGAAAACACACAATTATCACAAAACCATAAGATTTACACCATACTTAATAGTTTCAACCATGAAAATGAGAATTATCTAAGTCAGAAACTCGATCTTTCTTACACCGTTCAAAAGGTTATCGCACAGATCAGAACAGCAGGAAATCTAGCCCTAAAGATAAATATACATGGCATATTATATAAAATCAATACGATGGAAAAATGTACGGTATGTAATATGAATGAAGTGGAAACCCTTGGACACATTATGTTAAGATGCCCTATCTACCAACCACAAAGGAAAGCGTTTATGACGATGCAACTGACTAGTAGCGAGTGCAGCGAAGATACAAACTTAGCAGTGCTGTTAGGAATCACATCTTCAAAACAAGCCCAATTTTTATTTTATTTTGTTCAAAATATTTTGAAAATAAGATCATTTATTTTAAATGAATAAAACGTTATCATTATTATTTAAGGAAAAATGAGAGGAAAAAGAAAGAAAAAAATAAATAAATAAAATAAAAATAAATAAATAAATAAATAAATGTTTGTATATGTTTGTATGGGTGAATGTGTGTGAGTGTAGGTGTGTATGTGTAGGTGTATGAATACATATTTTTATAAATAAAGCAGTGTCATTAGTAAATTTGTTTTTAATAGAAATAATTAGTTATTATTTAGCAGTAAATTTATTTTCATTATGAAAGATAACTGTATTTTGTTTTGATTTTGTCTTCTTTCTTTTACTTTGCAATAAGATGTAAAATGTTTATAAATGAACTAAAATGTTAATCTTTAAACTGTAACCCCTTTGTATAAAGCGTAAGCTTTAGAAACAAATAAATTTATTATTATTATTATTATTATTATTATTATATTCAAATAATGTTTTCCACACCTTAGGGACCGATTTACCAGAAATTAAAAGAATCTATATCTATTGTATACAGCATAATATGATTCCCAACCTTCAGGAATAGAGTAACTAGTGCGATCAAGCGGCAACAGTCTTGTGCCTAGCCCACTGGTGAGCAAGTAACAACTATTAGGTCAATACTTCTTCCAGTTTCGACACATTCTTAAACCTAATTCTATTTATTTTCCAGCTTATATAGTGATAATTTATCAATTAATAGATCTTCAATTTGGTAATTTAAAAAGATAAGGCTAAATATCTTTAACCTCTAGAGTATGAGAAAATGGAAGGTGGAAATTGGTTGAGTTAGGGTTGGCACATGTTTTCACATTGGTATAGTGACCATTGTAACGAACTATATCGAAAAAGTATTGAAATAAAATAGATTTCTTTATTTTCTTCTGGTTTCCCTCATATTTTTTCTTTTTTTATCTGATTTTTTCCCCTCTTTTCTTCTTCTTTCACGCCAAAAGATTCGACAATACATCTCTCTAAGACTTAATAAAGTGAAAAGGAGCTTATACCGTCTTGGGAGGAAGAAGTCGTCGCTTCCAGAGTCAGCACACAATTCGACAAAGCAGATATTGAATGAATTGGGATCTGAACATGAGGTGAAGAGGGGGGGGGGGACTAGACCATGACCTGTAGGAATAAAGAAAGCGAAATTTTCCAACAAATATCTTCTCTCCTACAATCTTTTCACAGACACACTTTAGAAATATTTATTTGAAAGTACTTCATTCAACACGATTTTATGTTTTTCACATAAATGAAAGACGAAGATGAGTAAGATGACATATCACTAAAGGATATATTTAAAAAAATGAATCTACAAATAGAGCAACTCAATTATTTTATAACTGACTGTCATTAAATTTAAAAATATATAATATACTTCATATCATTTGTTCAATACCATTTTTATAGAAAAAGCTTATTAAATGAATGAATCTTACTTTATTTATCAAAAGGGGATGTGAAAAAAATAACGATCTAAAAAAATATGTCATATATTTATCAAAATATTGAACAAAAGTAACATATCTTGTTCAAACAAATTAATAATGTTGTGCAACGCAAGACATGTTTTCCTTCTGTTTAACAAAAGTATTAATGATTTTTAATTTTTACTTAATTTTAACTTAAATATTTGTTATACAACTTTCTTAAATAAGAGTAAAGTTGCCGAATCTTTATTACGAGTTTGATGTTGTTTTTTTTTGTTGTTTTTTTTACAGTCTTGTAATGAAAAAATAAAATTTAAGTCCGAAGTAGTAGCCTTTCTCCATCTTTGCCTTTCCATTGCCGTCCTATGTCATAGCTTATTCATTCTTTCGACAAACTAATCTTCCCATGTTCTAGCTATATAGTGTCCATTCCGTAATCGCCCTTGCCCATGTTTCCTGATTCATTCTATAAACATGGCCTGCCCATTTCCATTGTAAACTATGGCTCTGTATCATCATGCTTTTAGTTCCTTTATACTAGTAATAATTTGTCTATTTCTTATCCTTTCCCTCCTGCTTATTCCATGCATTGACCATATCATCTGACACTAAGTTGATAATAATCTCCGATCCAAGATTTGAGACAGTTACCATGAATGACATCCATTTAGTATTGTGGGGAAAACGCAGCTTTGTCTCCTGCCTTATTTTTTATATTTGCTTGATCTTTCTCTTGAGAATTTTCTTTTAGAGGCCCAAAACTTCCTCCATCTAAGCCTTATTCTCCGATTTACCTATTCATTGCGTCTTTGAAAGCAACCAACTGTCCAAGATAAACATATTATTTTACATTCCCTATTTAACATGTTCTTTCGCCTAACTTCACTTCATTTGGATTCAGGTTAATAATGGACATAATCGTTGTTTTTGACCATTTTATCGTTAGGCCGTACTTCTTACAGACACTCATTAAATCCAATATCACCCTCTTCATTCCGATTTCATAGTATGGAAATAGTAAAATGTCGCCTACGAACCTTAATTTCATAGCTTTCTGATATGTATTTTAATTCCCATGACACGGGATGTCCGATGTTGGCTCTATTATTTAATTGCGTTCTGGAGAATACATTAGGGAACTGGATTTTACAATGCATGTCATTATTTCTTGGCAATTCGTATTGGCTCAGACATTTTTTTGGAACGAAGTTCCTTATGGCACGTTCTAGATCCCGGGAGTGAATCCGAAAAAAAACGACCAAAATCACCGTCACGAAAAATCCGTCACGAAATCTACCAACGAAAATAACTTGATTAAAAGTTCACCGAGTTAGTTGGAATTTGGTACACATGTCCATTTTACCAATGCCCAGGCTAAGTTCGTTGGACAACTTTATCCGCCCAAGCGTTCACGTGCAACGCTCGCGTAAACGTAAGCTTCAAAAATGATCAGACGGGAAAAAGTGTTATTAAGGAAGCCTGTTACTTGACTTGTTTTGTTTATTTTTGTTATATAATGTCAAATGTATCATTTCAATCTAACATTCTTTAACAATCATACTCTTTAGCTACTCATAATTAACTTTAACTCATCATTATTAACTTTTTTCTTATTTCAATACATATTTATTGTAAGATACAAATAACACTTTTCTTTTAATTTTGCCTTAACTCCGCTAAGTACAAACAGTTAGTTACTTTTAATTTTGTCTCTTTTCTAACTCCGCCATGTATAAGTAGTTAGCTACGTACTTAGCAGTGTGATTTTATCATTTATATTTAATGAAAAATGTAAGGAACTTGGTTCCTACCGGGTGTCCCGCGACACCACACGTATTATTTATTTTTCCTTGGAGACCAAATAGGAAATATGCCTTTTTTGATAAATCACAGTTTACATTTTGTTATAAATAAATTGTCAATACTTTTAGAAACATATGCATGATTTATAAGAAACAAAATCGATTGGTAAATTCTAACTCTTTAAAAAACACAGAAGTTTTTTTTTTTTTTTTGTTTGAAAGGAGAGAGTTGTTGTAAGTTACGATTTCAGATACGATTCTGAGAGTATAGACAGGTTGAAAGGGGTTAAAGGTGATAAAACTAAAGTATATTCCTTCCATCTTGGGCCGGGGGAAGGGGAAAAAACTGAAGGACTATAAAATCGACTGAGATAGATGTTCGGATCGTAACTCAGGACAATCTAGAGGGGGATATGGTAGATGTCTATGCCTAGAAGCCTGTGAAACCTACAGGGATGTAAGCAACGACTTCCAATACAGGTGCTACGATAAAATAGTCAAAGAGGTGAATCTCGTACTTCGAAAAGTAATACTCAGAAACGGATTACTTGTAACAAAAATAGTACTTGTAGGAAAATCCATCTTTTTCCCGTCACAAATTCACTCAAGTCTTGGAAAAGAACTATTCCCAACATTTTAAATCCAAAAGCGATAAAACGAGGAAATAGTGGTAATATAAGGTAGTAAAGTAAAAGTGCGGATACTGAAACCAAAAAAAAAAAAAAATCGGGTACAGGGTACCTCGGAAGCTTATAAACTATTAAAACATATTATAACTCTTAAACTAATTAATAGATTTTTTTTTTCTTTTTTTGTCCTTAATTTTTTCAAGGGGTTTAACGATATGCTATATTAGTCCAGTCACGAGGGGAAGTCCACCGTGCGTTTGGTGCAGTAAATGATTTTATTTTTTTATGTCCTCAGGCATGATTAGGAGACGTCAAATCCAAATTTGCGACCTCTAAATCAGGGCGCATAACTTTTGGTGGGCTCAAAAACCACAAATTTTTTGCTCATTTTTTGGTTTTTCGCTTATAACTTGAAAACGGCTGGTTCTGTCGACGAAATGGTT
>KZ652813.1:30715-43231 GCA_001010745.2 Gerris buenoi | reverse complement strand
TTAAAAGCTTTAAAATCGGGTCAAGGTATCAATAACGTCAGTAGAAAACCATTCTCCTGCGTAGCTTAGTTGGTCAGAGCAATGTACTGGAAATACAGAGGCCCGGGTTCAAACCCCGGCGCTGGAGCTTGTTTTTCTCTGACTGTTTCCCGTAGTTAATAATAATTATAATTTGATTTAAATTAAAATTTAATCATTCTGTAGTATGAATACTACCAAAATCGTAAAAATGAAAACAATAAATATATTTATATAAAAAAATCGCGATTATAAACCCTGTACAGGAAAAACATCCGTGAATGTTAACATTCATACTTAACCTAAGCGATAGTAAAAACGCCGCATTATTTACAAATATGAAATAAATAATCAATGTGAAAATCTAGTGTCAATAGAAGGAGGTTGGAAGTATAAGTTTCTTCAGAAGTTGTTAAGAGTTTGCTCATACTGAGGTTCGCTTCTAATTGAGCTTTCTTCAGTAACATATGGTTGTCCAAATCTGTTATCGAAATCAGGTTGAACTTGGTTTCCATAAGAGGGAGCATCTCCATAATTATGAACAGAAGGTATATAGTTACCATCAAAATCTTGATAGTGTTGAATTTCTGGAGCTTTACTCTTTTCAGTAACAGAAATTGTATTGGCATAATCATTAATAAATGGATTGCAATGAGTATCCACGACAGGTACACGAGATTCAGATGTTTCTACTATTGGTCTAATGTAAGATCTCTGAACAGGAATTTGGTTAGTAAATGACTGAACTAGAGGAACCAACCTCGACTGAGTAAGTGGAACGTGATCAGTGTGGTGGCCAATTATGCTGCGGGCATGTTGATTTACAATTGGAATATGACACAAGCGCAGGGCCGTTTTAGACAATAACTGCGCCCTGGGCACCCCGACTCGATGCGCCCCCCCCCCTACTTTTATANGCGATTATAAACCCTGTACAGGAAAAACATCCGTGAATGTTAACATTCATACTTAACCTAAGCGATAGTAAAAACGCCGCATTATTTACAAATATGAAATAAATAATCAATGTGAAAATCTAGTGTCAATAGAAAGAGGTTGGAAGTATAAGTTTCTTCAGAAGTTGTTAAGAGTTTGCTCACACTGAGGTTCGCTTCTGATTGAGCTTTCTTCAGTAACATATGGTTGTCCAAATCTGTTATCGAAATCAGGTTGAATTTGGTTACAAGAAGAGGGAGCATCTTCATAATTATGAACAGAAGGTAGGTAAAGAGTTACCATCAAAATCTTGGTAGTGTTGAATTTCTGGAGCTTTACAAGCAAATTGATCATATGAAATGATGTGCTGTCTAAAAGGAACGTTGACAAGATTATCGTGGATGACAAGACTTTTCTCTTTTCAGGGACAGATATTGTATTGGCATAATAATCACAGGAACACGAGATTCAGATGTTTCTACTATTGGTCTTATGTAAGATCTCTTAACAGGAATTTGGTTAGTAAATGACTGAACTAGAGGAACCAACCTCAACTGAGTATGTGGAAGGTGATCAGTGTGGTGGCCAATTATGCTGCGGGCAAGTTGATTTACAATTGGAATATGACACAAGCGGTTTTTAAAGTTTAGTGAGGAAACAGGAGGAAGAAATCTGGTTTTATAGCCGGGGTCATAGCATGGGGGGTAACAGGGACAATTGTAGTCGCAGTAGTGATTAAATTCTTGGCTTGCACATGGATATATACAAGGAGTGCCGCAGGTCGGATCAAAGTATTGATTTGGGTGGATTGCAGAAGCATCAAAGTTAGGACAGTAATAAGGATCGAGATAGCTATCATCATACAGTTGATGGAAATCAGGGAACGCATTCCAATTACCAGGGCTCCTTTTATTACGGGCATTAATAAGTAATGGACATTCAACAAATAGAGCAGGAATACAAGGACTGTTGGTATTGCTGGCATCTGTTGGTTTTGCCTTATCTGAAGATGATGGTTCTTCTGGTTGGGCACTTGCTGAAGCCTCTTCTTCTTTAATGGGAGTGGCCACAATGGTTGGTAACGCTTCATTTGTAGGCAAATTCTTCTCAACGGCAGTAGCAGGAATGGGAGCATGAGAGGGAGCAGAGACAATAACAGGATTTTCTACTGCAGGTAGAATAGTTGCGACGGGCTCTGAAGCCTCACTAGCAGAATCCTTAACAGTAGCGGACGATACGACTGCTGATGGTGCAGGAATATCAGTAGAAGTTGCTGTAATGACACTGTGGGTAGAAATATCAGTCGAAGGTGCAGTTATGACATTTTTTGAAGTAATATCAGTAGAAGGTTCAGTAATGACATTGTGGGTAGAAATATCTGTAGAAGGTGCAGTAATGACATTTTTAGTAGAAATATCAGTAGATGGTGCAGTAATGATATTGTCTGTAGAAATATCAGTTGAAGGTGTAGTAATGACATTTTTGGTAGAAATATCAGTCGAAGGTGCAGTAATGACATTTTTGGTAGAAATATCAGTAGAAGGTGCAGTAATGATATTGTCGGTAGAAGTATCAGTCGAGGGTGCAGTAATAATATTGTGGGTAGAAATATCAGTAGACGGTGCAGTAATGATACTGTGGGTAGAAATATCAGTAGAAGGTGCAGTAATGACATTGTGGGTAGAAATATCAGTAGAAGGAGAGGTAACGACATTTTTGGTAGAAATATCAGTAGAAAGTGCAGTAATGATACTGTCGGTAGAAATATCAGTAGAAGGTGCAGTAATGATGTTGTCGGTAGGAATATCAGTAGAAGGTGCCGTAATAACATTGTGGGTAGAAATATCAGTAGGAGGTGCAGTAATAACATTGTGAGTAGAAATGTTTACTGAAGGAGTAATAACGGAAGCTGAAGCAGAGAGATCCTCTGAAGTTGTGGCAACATTAGTTGGGACAGGAGCATTAACAGATGTATCAGAAATGACAGCGGGGGCATGAGTGTTAACTGAATTGGTAGCAACATTAGTGGNGTTTTGCGCCCAAAACCTTTCTCTGGAATAAAATAAAATGGGATCCGAACTTTTAGTGTATAAAATATGAGCCCTTTTACCATGCTTAGTTGGGGGCTCATTTTACAACCAACGCCATATTGGGTTTTGAAACAACGAAATCAGTATTTTCCGTTTTATAAACTCAACATTATATACATGAAAACAATCTATGAAGCATATAGTATTCAATGCTTTTAACAACTGCAGTATAATCCTAGGTTGATTAGTACAGATATTTAAAAAAAAAACTACTTTTAAATGTTTTGAAGATGGAGAAAAATCAAGAGCGTCTGTCTTCTACGAACGACTATTCACAAATGAACCTTTTAGCTCTAGCAGCAATAGGGATAACTAAATCTAGTAGTTCAAGGTATTACCGGTAGACAGTGTGCGCTGCACAATCAAATAATTAAGGGGTCATATTTTATACATGGCTCATACTACCACCTTCTCCTCTATTATTTTCTGTAAAAATGGCAATATTTAGCACACTTTGTTCTTCAAACGGACACATCACTTTCTACATTTAAACTCACTTTCTTCTCTAAAATTACGTTCACTTAATNGCGCCCCCAAACCTCTTGCGCCCCTGGGCACGTGCCCATCGTGCCCCTATAGTTAAATCGGCCCTGCACAAGCGGTTTACTTCTTGAAACGTGATCAGTAACAAAATAAAATAAACAATAAACAAAATAACAGTCAACAAATATATATTTAGGCTAATGTACACCTTATTAGAATGTTTTCTCTGCCTATCCGTAATAAAAATAATTCGTGCCTATTGAAACCCAGTCTGTAAACAAAAGTTGGTTTGTTGTCATAACGACGTCTAAACTCTATAAAATTTAAAAGAGATGTATTTTATTTCTTGTATAAATAAACTTTAATAAAGCAAAAAAAAACTTCCTGCTGGACACCAACAGTTGTTACTTATGTATTTTACCTTATTATTTATATTGTATTATTTTCTGTAAAAATGGAAATATTTAGCACACTTTGTTCTTCAAACGGACACATCACTTTTTACGTTCAAACTCACTTTCTTCTCTAAAAATACGTTCACCTTAATATATATTTGTTTGTCAATAACGTAAGAAGGTTTGCCGGGATAACCACGATGAAACCTCCTCCTGTTCTTCTGATATCTTCGGAAAGAGCATCATTCTTCGCTGGAATTCAAGCGCCTTTCTCCCAACATATTTACGTAGATCACGTATAATTTTCTTACGAATATGTAACCTTAGATAAGAAATCCTGATCATACGCACAACGCACTCGAAATCAGGCATCTGCGGCAGACACCTCGCTTCACGTAATAGAAGCGACGGGCACATGCACGTGTCTCATTATCCATTTATGGTTCGTTAACTTTAATTATTAATTAACTTAGTATCAGGGCTCTCAGCTTCATCTTTATAAACTTCTCATCACATCTTCTCATCTCATCGAGTATAGATAGAAGACGTCAGACTAGCAGCTTGCAGCCTAGGTCGCAGCATCAGTATGCAGACAAGTCACCACGGCTGTCCATTTTTACTTATCTAAATTTTACGCATTCCATTTAACTTCAGTGTGAATGTGTGCGTGAATGATTGTTTTGGAGTGAAACAATTTTTTGTCTTAATTTAACTTAATTTAACTTGTATGAATGCGTGTGTGAATGAAGCTTAACTTATATTAAATTCCTTTTTTTATGATCTATTGTCTGTATTTGGTTTCGGAACAAATACAGGCAATATATTTATTCTAACTTCACTTTCATTTAAAATTTGTAAAACAACTGCTGGTAACTGATATATACATCGTGGCGTTCCACCTGTAACTTCATTTTATTCTTTTATATTATAATGCTCGTTCGTTAAACTATCATTTTGTCCGTAGTTATTTATTTACCTCTTTAAGGTGGTCCTTTGGGTATCATTTAACCGCAATAATTTCTTACTGTATTTTTTGGAAATCAGAATATTAGAACCTCTTATAAGGTGTGAACCCTATGAGCCTTGCCTTTTTATTACTGGATTTATAACTGGCCACTTTATTCTCAACAGACACAGGCTGCTGCTAGGCTTGCTTGAAAATCCCTCCTGTCGGCTGTGAGGGGAGGAAGATGAAACTCTTATTCCNTTACGAATATGTAACCTAAGATAAGAAATCCTGATCATACGCACAACGCACTCGAAATCAGGCATCTGCGGCATACACCTCGCAAAATGGTGTGACTGCATCTAGAAAATTTTGAGTCTAGCCATTACAGGAAAAAACTTGAAATAATTTTGAACATGTTGATGATAACGTTGATTTGAGAAACACAACAATGTGTTGGATATGATTTGTAAAATATATAATAGCAAATATTTATATAAGGACTTGTGTGCACGAAAACAACAAAATAAAATGTATTTGAAATATCTTCAAGTGTAGAGAGGACCTTCTAAATAATAAAATACCTTTGACGAAGGAGCATGAAAGGACGTAGGAGTTATCCAAGGAAATATTATGTTCCAGTTCCTACGTTCTTCTTCTGAGATCTTATAAATTAGCATAATTAGCAAACTATTTAATATTAAATTGAAATCACAATGAACAAGTTTATGGATTTATTAGTAATGCAGATACACTGTAATATTATATAGAACTAAAACGTTTATCTTATTTTCTCATTCAAACTGATTGTTACTGTTATTCTTTGTGATAGTTATATTCGGTATTTATTACGCCTACGTTAATTCATTATTAATATTTATCTTATCATTTGAATTTTAGTTTTTAAATATTATCGGCTGTGTTTAATGTGTACTAGGCAGTAAAAATCTATTTATTATTATGGTAAAAATAGATCATCAAATTGCATACAAATGTGAACCTTTTGATCTATTTAAAATGATTTGTTATAAATTCTTAATTTTAAATTATGTTATATTCTAATAATGATCTCTATTGCTTCCGAGCTTACCGAAGGTAACGGAAGTTATGTAATCGTCTGAAGAACAAAAATGTTATATGTCTTGTTTTATTTCGTCTTTTCAAAAACTCCAAGTAAGAAATTAGTTCCAGACATCATGGAATATTTTTGGTTCCTTGTCGGTCTGTCGCTCAATTTTTTCGAACCAACATATCTTGTATTACAACCAAGAGTGTCATCATCATGGTTTCCAAGCCGAATCCTTGTGGCGCAACTCTTTCGAGGAGCTTCCCATTTGTATAAACGATGCTGGGTGGACATTGAGCGGTGGGCCAGGACCGGGAATCGAAACAGAACTGCGGTCACCATCTGACCCGGCTCGGAGCTGCTTAACTTGCCTTATAGCAAGGCGAGCACTCTAGCCTCCGACTAGACTCCCAGGCCCCCACATCACTTAACATATCTTAAAAACTACTCGAGGGAGCTATGTGCTAGACTAATTGGCGGGCTATTTTTATCTGGGTAATAAGTTATGAAATTAATATTCAAAAATAGCCGACTACAAATCAAATATTTTAAATGCATACTTTATTTGTCGATTCGGATAAATATGTATAATTCATTATGAATTATCTATGTTGTCTAATAAATACACGCAATTGTAATTATTTTTATGAGCACATTCCTTAAAATGTTCAACTAATATATTAAAGTGTAATTTATTTTCAAAGTAGATATTACTTTGTAGTTACATAACGTATTGATTTGGCTCCGTGCAATTAAAAAGGGCCTATCATCTCAAGCCCTTTATAATTACATAATATAAATTCTTCAACCTAAGCAAANAATGAGGACTAGGTAGTAAAAATCTATTTATTATTATGGTAAAAATAGACCAAATTGCATACAAATGTGAACCTGTTGATCTATTTAAAATGTTTGTTATATATTCTTAATTTTAAAATATGTTATATTCTAATTATTATCTCTATTGCTTCCGAGCTTACCGATGGTAACGGAAATTATGTAATCGTCTGAAGAACAAAAATGTTTTATGTCTTATTTTATTTCGTATTTTCAAACACTCCAAGTAAGAAATCAGTTCCAGACATCATGGAATATTTTTGGTTCCTTGTATGTCTGTCGATTCGTCGGTCTGTCGCTCAATTTTTGCGAACCAACATATCTTGTATTACAACTAAGAGTGTCATCATCATGGTTTCCAGGCCGAATCCTTGTGGCGCAACTCTTTCGAGGAGCTTCCCATTTGTTTAAACAATGCTGGGTGGACATTGAGCGGTGGGCCCGGACCGGGAATCGAAACAGAACTGCGGTCACCATCTGACCCGGCTCGGGGCTGCTTAACTTGCCTTATNTTAAAGAACTATAATCGCTCATGGAAAATTGCAAAAACTAATAAATATTTACTGGAAAATAATAACCTAATAGAAGCCGCTTTCCTTTCAACAAGCTTTCCGTTCATGATGATTTTGGGATTATATCACGGAAAACTACATTGATCCGTCTACGCATAAATTCCCAATATCAATGTGGGCTTCAAGCCACCTAGAAGAGAAGACGACTAACGATGCGAAGCATTCCATTCATAATTTAAATTAAATTTTAACTGCCCTCATCCAAATATTTTCGTTTTTTGCGAAGTTTTAAAGGAGATTTAAGTTTTGACTTACATGAAAAGCAGTGAAGCGCCCCAATTTATCCAAAGTTTAAGTGTATGAAGATCTAAGTTAAAATATACTACTAAGTCTTTATCTAGATTTGAATTTGTAAAAATAATTTCTAATTTATTTAGGAGTACATAAATTATAATAAATAAATCCTCCATTCAATATATACATGTATTATGTTTATAATGTATTATTTTGTATCATATTTAGTGTAAAAAGACTCAAATTATTTTTTTATTGTTATATTTTTATTTTCAATTGTTTTTTGTATCATATTATGATTATTATTTTTTAATATATTTATTGTATATAGACACTGTATTATATGTGTATTACATTTAATGTTAAGTTGATCTAGGCCCTGTAAGAAACATTTATTTAATTTTTAATATTTATAAAATAAATTTTTTCTCTCATATATTGATTTTCTTGAATTCCCTATGCAGTTTTAATGGTAACTTATTCTGATTTTATAACTTTATTTTTTGCTTTTTTCATTTTAAATATTCACAAATTAAAATGTATTTTCTGGCTCAATTNGGGGCATGAATGTCAACATTGGGGGTAACAACGTTAGTGGGGGCATGAATGTCAACATTGGGGGTAACAACGTTAGTGGGGGCATGAATGTCAACATTGGGGGTAACAACGTTAGTGGGGGCATGAATGTCAACATTGGGGGTAACAACGTTAGTGGGGGCATGAATGTCAACATTGGGGGTAACAACGTTAGTGGGGGCATGAATGTCAACATTGGGGGTAACAACGTTAGTGGGGGCATGAATGTCAACATTGGGGGTAACAACGTTAGTGGGGGCATGAATGTCAACATTGGGGGTAACAACGTTAGTGGGGGCATGAATGTCAACATTGGGGGTAACAACGTCAGTGGGGGCATGAGTGATAACCGAAGGAGTAGTAATGTCAGTGGGGGCATGAGTGACAACCGAAGGAGTTGTAATGTCAGTGGGGGCATGACTGACAACCGAAGGAGTTGTAATGTCAGTGGGGGCATGAGTGACAACCGAAGATGTAGCAACGTTAACAGTAGCAGGAACTTCAGATGATGGTGTGGAAATTCCTTTGTGAGAAGGAGCCTCAACTGAAGAAGAACTATGTTCTACTAAAGTTGATGCGGTGTTTACAGAAGGAACACCATGATGTACTGTGGATGTAGCAGGAACATTTTGATGGACTTCGTGGTTTGCTGTGGATACAGCAGGAACATCGGGATGTGCTTTGAAATCACTAGAGGCGGGGGAGGAAGCTTCAATTGGTTCTCCAAAAGGACAAAGTTTGGGACGAGTAGGCATTTTGGGAAAACCCCCACAACCACCACTACCCGAAAAGAAAGGATGGTTGAAACATCCCATAGGGGAGCTCATTCCTGCAAAGCCTTGCGGTCCAGCAGGCCAGAGAATATTCTGCCCTTGGAAACTGAAACATGGACTTGATGCCATGAAATTGCCGGCATGAGGTCCATGTTGTCCATAAGTGACACCCTGTAAAATAAAAATTCATCTTGAAAAATATTACATAGGGGAACATATTTAAAAAAGAAATTATACAAAAAATTATGGTGTAATATATTAATTTTCGAATGTAATATAATCATGTAGGATAGAGGTGGTCTATATAAAACTCTAGGCATTAATATCATCAACCTCTGAATTCCAGAAATATTACAATAAATAAAAAAAATGGTGCCTACGAATAGAGGTACTTTGTAATCAGTCTTCAGCAAAATTTTGTAAATAGTTTAATAAATCTATTTGCCATCAATTGGCAATGAATATTATCAACATTATCGAACCGTAGGTTAAAGACCTGGAAAACTGAAAACGATTCCAATGCTATTTCTTGATTAATTAGAAATAAACGTCGGGAAATGCTTTAAAAATCTATATTTATAATACTTAATTTTACATTTTTATTAATTTAAAATAAATTCTTATTTGATTAAATTATGGGAATAAATATGAAATATGAAAGCAAGACTTAAAAGAATAAATGAAAGGAAGCAGGAATAAATATGAAAGCCTTAAATTTAAAATATGACCATAAAAAATTTATTGATAAAAACAAAAAACTTTAATTATGCCGATAAATTCAAGAGTCATTAGGGTATTAACAACAAAATACACAGTAACATGAAAAATTCCGGTGCTTTGCGGATCAATAGAACCAACATTGCTAAGATCAGTATATCGATGTTTGATGATTATAACATTACAGCATAAATAAATAAATAAAAAAGTGCAGCCAAACTCTTTCAACACACTAACAAATAATACAGTGTTGCCAAACGGACCGAAAAAGGTCTAGAAAAGATTATTCTGCAAAGATTTATTGATATCGTTTCAAAATAGCAAAAACACAAATATTTGAATTCCGCAAGTTTAATGATTTATCTCAAGGTAGCTTCAGATTTGTTTATTTATATTCTCCTAATAAAACATTATTTTGAATTGTATTAGTACAAATTTTATAATCAAGAAATTCATTACTAGTCAAGCTTAATCTGCGCGGATTTGAAATGTTTATTTGGGATGAATTGGCATTTTGGGAAAACCCCCACAACCACCACTACCCGAAAAGAAAGGAAGGTTAAAACATCCCATAGGTGAGCTCATTCCTGCAAAGCCTGGCGGTCCAGCAGGCCAGATAATATTCTGCGCTTGGAAAGTGAAACTTGGACTTGATACAATGAAATTTCCGGCTTGAGGTCCATGTCCATAAGTGACACCCTGTAAAATAAAAATTTATCTTGAACAATATTACATTGGGGAACATATTTTAAAAAGAAAATATACAACAAATTATGGTGTAATATATTAATTTTCGAATGTAATTAAATCATTTAGGACAGAGGTGGTCTATATAAAACTCTAGGCATTAATATCTTCAACCTCTGAATTCCAGAAATATTACAATAAAGAAAAAACTGGGCCTACGAGTAGAGGTAATTTGTAATCAGTCTTTAGCAAAAAAATAAATAAAAATAAAATAAATACAATATAATAATAAATAATACCTATTCGATAAATAGTTTAATAAATCTATTTGCCATCAATTAGCATTGAATATTATCAACAATATCGAACCGTAAGTTAAAGATCTGGAAAACGATTCCATTGCCTATATCTCGATTAATTAACAATANCGAAGGATCTGAAAACCTCGTACATCTGATATTTTTTAAAAAATACGAGCATTGGTATTGCTGATTCCTTTCTACCCTTCATACAGAAATTATGATGACCAGTAATCTAGAGATATTAATAGAGGTGATTCTCCATAATATAATCTTAATTTTACATCCCCTTTATTCTCAACAGACACAGGCTGCTGCTAGGCTTGCTTGAAAATCCCTCCTGTCGGCTGTGAGGGGAGGAAGATGAAACTCTTATTCCCCTACTACCTAAGCTGCTGCTATGAGTTGGCTCGTCTTGGTAAACCTTCGGAATGCCAATAGAGTTCCCTTAGAAGAGTTTAAGGGACTGGCTCTGAACAGACTCCTGACTTTTTGTGAGTCTGTCAGTCAGCTCAGACTATAGAAGAATCAGGGAGAGAATTCTTCACCTACCCCGGGTGCGCTCAATGGACCCACCTAAGTGGTTTATATCTCTGAGTTTTCTACCCCCCGTAAAAAAGTACTCCAAAACTATAAATCATAAAACATGCATTTCCTAATGTCCTAATGTGACTGCCTTTTTAATTTCAAAATTCAAAATGGTGTGACTGCATCTAGAAAATGTTGAGTCTAGCCATTGCAGGAAAAAACTTGAAATAAGTTTNAAAAACGTTAGTGGGGGCTTTTTCAATTTCAACCGAAGGAGTTGTAATGTCAGTGGTGGCATGAGTGACAACCGAAGGAGTTATAATGTCAGTGGGGGCATGAGCGACAACCGAAGAGGTAGCAACGTTAACAGTTGCAGGAACTTCAGATGATGGTGTGGAAATTCCTTTGTGAGAAGGAGCCTCAACTGAAGAAGAACTATGTTCTATTACAGTTGATGCAGTGTTTACAGAAGGAACACCATGATGTACTGTGGATGTAGCAGGAACATTTTGATGGACTTCATGGTTTGCTGTGGATACATCAGGAACATCGGGATGTGCTTTGAAATCACTTGAGGTGGGGGAGGAAGCTTCAATTGGTTCTCCAAAAGGACAAAGTATGGGATGAATTGGCATTTTGGGAAAACCCCCACAACCACCACTACCCGAAAAGAAAGGAAGGTTAAAACATCCCATAGGTGAGCTCATTCCTGCAAAGCCTGGCGGTCCAGCAGGCCAGATAATATTCTGCGCTTGGAAAGTGAAACTTGGACTTGATACAATGAAATTTCCGGCTTGAGGTCCATGTCCATAAGTGACACCCTGTAAAATAAAAATTTATCTTGAACAATATTACATTGGGGAACATATTTTAAAAAGAAAATATACAACAAATTATGGTGTAATATATTAATTTTCGAATGTAATTAAATCATTTAGGACAGAGGTGGTCTATATAAAACTCTAGGCATTAATATCTTCAACCTCTGAATTCCAGAAATATTACAATAAAGAAAAAACTGGGCCTACGAGTAGAGGTAATTTGTAATCAGTCTTTAGCAAAAAAATAAATAAAAATAAAATAAATACAATATAATAATAAATAATACCTATTCGATAAATAGTTTAATAAATCTATTTGCCATCAATTAGCATTGAATATTATCAACAATATCGAACCGTAAGTTAAAGATCTGGAAAACGATTCCATTGCCTATATCTCGATTAATTAACAATACATTTCGGGAAATGCTTTAAAAATCTATATTTATAATACTAATTTTACATTTTTATTAATTTAAAATAAATTCTTATTTGATTAAATTATGGGAATAAATATGAAATATGAAAGCAAGACTTA
>KZ652812.1:65628-95001 GCA_001010745.2 Gerris buenoi | reverse complement strand
CTAGAAACAACCAACATAATTAACATTAACAACTGAAGTAGAGTACATACAATAATAATAATTTAAAATTAATAATACTATATAATTTTATCCTTAAAAATAATTAAATGAATGATAAAAAAAAATACAAAAATAAATAAATAAATAAAAAAAAGTTAAAATATTAAAAAGGTAAATAAGTCAATAACATTAGACTGGCAGAGAAAACCTATGCTATAGAAGTAAATTATTTATTCATTCATTAATTTATTTTATATATTTACTAGGGGGCTCCTGGCTCCTGCCCCCTACTCGCTTCGCTCGTCAACCCCCAAAAAAGCAGCCACTACATGGCCACTGCCATGTCGAGGCACTCTAGAGTGAAGCATTAAAACTGATCTCATTTTTCTTTTCAATGTTGACAAATACATACATGCTGTAAAATATCACGTTAGCTATAGAAAGTACTGACAAGGACTGTTGAGAAAATTCCTGAGAAAGACTGATTTAGCGATCTTTTTTTGCAAGGTGTGTACATAGAGAAGGGTGAGGTGAAGATGCGTGAGTATAGTGTAGTTGAGCAGCGGAGCTGGTGGGGGGAGGCAGACTACTATCTACTTTCTTTGTCTCTCCGACATTCTGATATACCTACTTTCAAGTTCTCCCTTAACACTCTAATCACCCTCACTCTTTCTACACATAGTTTAGTATTTCACTCTCAAGCGCCCCTCTTTTCTCCCCCTTTTTCTCCTATCACACTCTTTCACACAGGTTTTGTATAGCACTCTCACTGAAGTCGTTTGTTTACAAAACTTTTTTAATAATATAGATAGATATAAATAAATCAAAACGTTGAGGTATTCTCAGCGTTACCTGTTGGCTCTTTACTATTTGTGTAGAGGCGGTGGTGGCGGGTCTTATAGGAGGAGCGATGGACGACGAGGGCAGGATCGACAGAGTTCTCGAAACCTGAGGATTCGATACAGATTTCATATCTTGTTTGTTTACTCCTACGGTCTCTAAAAAACAAAAACAAAAACCATAAATAACATATTTGTCAACAAACATCTTCATTTCTTATCTTCAAGAATTATTCCTAATCTCTTATCTTCCAGAATGATCTTTAATCTCTTATCATATCTTATCTTCTAGAATTATATTTAATCTCTTATCTTATCTACTAGAATGATCTCTAATCTCTTATCTTCTAGAATGATCTCTAATCTCTTATCTTATCTTCTAGAATGATCTCTAATCTCTTATCTTATCTTCTAGAATGATCTCTAATCTCATCTCTTATCTTCTAGAATGATCTCTAATCTCTTATCTTATCTTATTTTATCTTCAAAAATGATCTCTGATCCTTATAATATCTTATCTTTTAGAATTATGTTTAATCTCTAATCTTATCTCTTATCTTCTAGAATTATATTTAATTTCTTATCGTATCTTATAGAATGACCTTTAATCTCTTATAATATCTTCAGGAATTATCCCTAATCTCTCATCTTATCTTATAGAATGATCTCTTATATTATCTTCTAGAATGGTCTCTCATCTCTTATATTGTCTTCTAGAATGATCTCTAATATTTTATCTTATCTTATCTTCTATAATGATCTCTAATCTCTTATATTATCTTCTAGAATGATCTCTAATCTTTTATCTTATCTTCTAAAATGATCTCTAATTTCTTATTTTATCTTCTAAAATTCTAGAATGATCTCTAATCTCTTATCTTATCTTCTATAATGATGTGGGAAAGAATGAAGAAAACATTTTGAAAGAGAACTAATGAAATCAAGAGCTTTTGATGGTTTTAAGAACTATATTATAATTTTACCTGGAAATGCAGGACATTACAACCAGATTATCGATTTTAGACTTAACAGTCTTAAATATGCTTTAAATCTTTGGTCAACTACTTAATAAACAGTAAAAAAGAAAAAAGAAAATTCTCAATCTGTACGTCTTTTGTAGAAGATACTCCTCTTGTATTTATTTATCCTAACCAATTCGATTGAGCTTCATATTCTACATTGTTAAAATATCTTTCAGCTAAGAAACAAATGTCTCTTTTCTGACTCAATTATCATTTTCATCCCAGATTGTGTTGCAAGTATTGTCTAGATTTCTAGATAATAATAATAGGTTGGAGGTATCACAATCATTACATTTAAATTAGCATCTCACCTCTCAGCGAATCCCACACAGATTATTGTTAGTGTTTAGCTTTTGGATCATTACAAAATGGAGAAGTCAGTCACTTTACACATCTGTTTTTTACTTCGTTAGCTACTCTTGTAGTCCAGGAGATAGTGTGCAAAAAAGTGTCTGACTAACATCAAGCTCGATTTTTTTTTTTATTTTGTGTATAATTTTGTATTTATGATTTTGTGTATTTTGTTAATTTTGTATATAAGTTAATATTTAGGTGCCTTCTAAGGATACTTGGTCGGCCATGTTCGTCTCCGAGACATAGTTTGGTAATAGGAATTTAAAAAAAAAAAAAATACAAACCTGTGGAGAGTGACCATGTCCCNAGTCCAGGAGATAGTGTGCAAAAAAGTGTCTGACTAACATCAAGCTCGATTTTTTTTTTTATTTTGTGTATAATTTTGTATTTATGATTTTGTGTATTTTGTTAATTTTGTATATAAGTTAATATTTAGGTGCCTTCTAAGGATACTTGGTCGGCCATGTTCGTCTCCGAGACATAGTTTGGTAATAGGAATTTAAAAAAAAAAAAAATACAAACCTGTGGAGAGTGACCATGTCCCGCCAAAAATGGTGGACAAAATTATTTTCATGATTCAGAGAACGAAATTAGTCAGTAGACTGAAAAACCAAGTAGTTGTTAGTTATCCACTTAATAGGTGAACACGTTGATTTTGAGTAATATTTTGATAAGCAAATCATAATATTTAACTAATCTATCAAGTGACAAAGTATAACATCAACTTACTGACTAATTTTGGACTCAGTATCATGAAAATCACATTGTCAACCATAATTGGAGGAACTTGGCTGCTCTCCACCGGTTTGCTTTCTTCAAATGCCGATTGCTAAGTTATGCCCCGCAGACGAACTTACCACATATTCTTAAGCCGTGTTCACACTAGCCGTCGGCCATGCCGCTGGCAGAGCCGCATAGGCAATCCCTAAGACTGTAACTCTGTCCACATTAGTGTTGGCATTGGCATTCGATCATTTCGAAAATGTTCACCGGAGAAGCCGCGAGATGCCGTTGGCACGTCCACACTAGTTTTGTCTAGCGGCTTTCTTTGATGGAGACTAACACTCGAGCGATTCCTGTTGGCATGCCGCACGGCATAGTTTTGCCGTTGGCTCGTGCCAATGATCATGTCTACATCAGTCCGGCTTTGCTGGCGGCATTGCCAACGGCATAGTGTGGACGGGGCTTTAAAAGGCACCAAGAGATTATCTTGTACAACAAATTCTAGCTTGATGTTAGTCAGACACTTTTTTCCACTATACTATTAGCTATACTTAATTAGCTATGGTGTAGCTAAGTGAACCCCTCTTGTGAGTGCCAACAGATGATAATCCTTCATGGCAATGGGCCATTGGGGGACCCAAAATTTCATATTTAGTTACATCGAAATACTATATTAAATCAATTTTAAATGTCTTACGTTGTTGCTGTTGTTGTTGGGGCATACTTTGAGATGGTGGGGGCGATTGCTGGATGAACATCTGCTGTTCTCCCTGAGGCCCTCGGATGAATATCGGGTTCTGAATCACCTGCAAACAAACATAATTAAATTCAATAGAAATTTATTTATAATTAAATTATTTTATGAGTAAGAAAATGTCAACTAATTAGTGTGGCACATAGCTTCCTCGCATCCTATCACGTACTTTATTGATTTTATTCTTATACAAGCTATTATTGTCTAATTTATTTAATTGTTTCCTCTGTTTTTTTAATGTCAAAATTGTTTTAATTTTTTTACATGAATTAAAGTAATGATTAAGACAAAGTTAAAGAGCACAGACGGTTGAAATTAATCTGGTGCTATCTGCAGACTACTTTCGATAACAAAATTAATAAAAATCAGATGAGTACTATTGAAGATATGGGAGTAAATAAATGTTTGTTTGAGAGCATGTTGAATTAGAAACAAATGGACGCAGAAGGTTGAAACTTATACAGGACCAATATTAGGCTAATTATCACCTACCATACAAATTTCATTAAAATCAGATGTGTAGTTTTTAAGAATAATAAAATGTAGGTTCAGACAAATTGAAACTAATAGACCGACAAACCAACAGACAGACACGGAACAAAATAAATGTTTCCTAATGTCTGCAACAGATTTCTGTCTTGCAATTTTCAAAATCTCTTGTAATCAATATTTCTGTTCATCAGAACTATCACATAGCTTAAGAAAATCTACTGTTAACCTATAGTACAGGAGATAGCGTGCAAAAAAGTGTCTGATTAACATCAAGCTAGAATTTTGTGTACAAGTAAATGTTTTGATGCCTTTTAAGAATATCTGGTCGGCTAAGTTCGTCTGCTGGACATAGCTTGGCAATTGGCATTTGAAAATAAACAAACAGGTGGAGAGCAGCCATGTCCTGCCAATTATGGTGGACAATGTTATTCCCATGCTCCTGAGTACTAAATTAGTTGGTAGACCAAAAATGAAGCTGATGGCAGTTTGTCTCTTGGTAGGAGAACACTTTGATTTGGAGTAATATTTGACTAACTAACCTATCAAGAGACAAATTGCCCATCTTGATCATTGGTCTACCAACTAATTTAGTACTCAGGAGCATGGAAATCACATTGTCCACCAAAAAGGGCGGGACATGGCTGCTCTCCCCTGGTTTCTTTCTATTCAAATGCCTATTGCCAAGCTATGTCCCGCANTAGTGTCGCACATAGCTTCCTCGCATCCTATCACGTACTTTATTGATTTTATTCTTATACAAGCTATTATTGTCTAATTTATTTAATTGTTTCCTCTGTTTTTTTAATGTCAAAATTGTTTTAATTTTTTTACATGAATTAAAGTAATGATTAAGACAAAGTTAAAGAGCACAGACGGTTGAAATTAATCTGGTGCTATCTGCAGACTACTTTCGATAACAAAATTAATAAAAATCAGATGAGTACTATTGAAGATATGGGAGTAAATAAATGTTTGTTTGAGAGCATGTTGAATTAGAAACAAATGGACGCAGAAGGTTGAAACTTATACAGGACCAATATTAGGCTAATTATCACCTACCATACAAATTTCATTAAAATCAGATGTGTAGTTTTTAAGAATAATAAAATGTAGGTTCAGACAAATTGAAACTAATAGACCGACAAACCAACAGACAGACACGGAACAAAATAAATGTTTCCTAATGTCTGCAACAGATTTCTGTCTTGCAATTTTCAAAATCTCTTGTAATCAATATTTCTGTTCATCAGAACTATCACATAGCTTAAGAAAATCTACTGTTAACCTATAGTACAGGAGATAGCGTGCAAAAAAGTGTCTGATTAACATCAAGCTAGAATTTTGTGTACAAGTAAATGTTTTGATGCCTTTTAAGAATATCTGGTCGGCTAAGTTCGTCTGCTGGACATAGCTTGGCAATTGGCATTTGAAAATAAACAAACAGGTGGAGAGCAGCCATGTCCTGCCAATTATGGTGGACAATGTTATTTCCATGCTCCTGAGTACTAAATTAGTTGGTAGACCAAAAATGAAGCTGATGGCAGTTTGTCTCTTGGTAGGAGAACACTTTGATTTGGAGTAATATTTGACTAACTAACCTATCAAGAGACAAATTGCCCATCTTGATCATTGGTCTACCAACTAATTTAGTACTCAGGAGCATGGAAATCACATTGTCCACCAAAAAGGGCGGGACATGGCTGCTCTCCCCTGGTTTCTTTCTATTCAAATGCCTATTGCCAAGCTATGTCCCGCAGACGAACTTAGCCGACCATATATTCTTAATAGGCATCAAAACATTCACTTATACACAAAATTCTAGTTTGATGTTAGTCAGACACTTTTTTGCACGCTATCTCCTAGACTACTAGTGTACCTTGTACTTAAAAAGCTATTTTTCTTAATAGTTTTATCATCAGTGTGATATGATAATTATTTTCAGTGTTTACAACAATTTTTCGATAAGCTCAGGAACAAAATGAAGGACAATGAATAAAGTTACCTGTGGGTGAGGTGACTGGGTGGCCCATACTTGAGGGAGCTGAGGGAACTGCCACGGTGAAGCGATCTGAACAGCTTGAGCCTGACCTTGGTTGCCGACCCCACCCTGTCGTCCGTTGCCGCACGTAGTGTACTGTATCGGACTGATAAGATGGTGCAGCATTGGATGCGATGCGACGCAGTTCTGCGTTATAACCTGCTGGTTTGACTGATTGTTACCTCCGCCAGCTTTAACCTGACCGCTGTTACCACCTCCTCCAGCCTGATAACAACAAAAATACATAATAATATAGCGTTATCAAAGAACAAATTACTTTAAGATTTAAGATAAGTATCAATGGAATGCAACATTAAAATTTAAGATAAGATGGATGGTCAATGAAATACAACATTACACCATTTCTCTTTACAGGAGTACTCTTGGGGAGTCTTACATTGATCTCCAACATAATAGGTTTGTTCCAACCACACTTCAAACTGGTTTGGAACTGTCCGACGCATGCGCATCGGACCACATTCGAACGTCTTTTTGCTAATGCACATGGGTCGTACAGTTTGAAACTAGTTTGTGTGGCTGGAACAAACCTAAAATATATTCGCCCTCTTCAAATTATTATATAATATACTCCTCCATAATCGCCACTGATGACCTTACATGACACTTAAAGATGCTTTGATAACATATAGAACTACTTTTTTACATGAAGAAAATAGTTTCTTTGAGTCCCTTAAAATCACCACTTATGATGCAACACTGGCAAATCCAAACTTACCACTTCAGCACTTCAAAGCACAACATGTGAGATAGGATGTGTTGACTATCTTACTTGAGGTAGGCTATAAGGTCTTTTATTTGACTGATAGCTTGTCAAGGCTGTTAGCTAAAAACTAAGGTGATATACTGACAGAATGACTTTATTCAATAAACCAAAATATCCATGAGTAAACCTTATGAGTTAGGCATTGTTACATTTAAGACAATAGTACAACCATAATATCAGTCATTGCAATTTTAAGGGTTATATAGGGAAAAACACTTATTGTAAGTTATGAACTAAAAGAGTCACTTGTTGAATGTAAAGTCCAATATAGGGGGACTGGAAAGTCCCTTTACAGTGATTATATGAGGTTCAGTCGACCTCATACAATCATAAATTCAATCTGAGTCCCTCAAACTGTAAACACAAGGGCATATTCCAGTGGAGAAGTGTTTGAGGGTGGTACTAAGTTGGTCCATGATCATTATAATCATCATGAAAACAACACACATCATCAACTTTTTTTTTGTAATGCATTTTTTACAAACCATCTCCACCATGGTCAACAATATTTTGGAACAGAAGAACAATACTTTTGCTATAGAAATTGTTCGTTATGGCTGTGACCAATGTGAGTGGTAGGCAAAACTTGAGTGACTGACAGACATGGAACCGAAAATGTTCTCCGATTACTGTCTTGGAATTTTTTGAAATTTGGATACATAAAATATTTTTCGTTCTTCAAAACGATCACATAGCTTCAGTTACCTTTGGTAAGCTTGGAAGCAATAATACATAAAACCGTAATACTACAAGCAAGTATTTAGCCCAATTTATTCAAACCATAAGCCCAGGCACACATTGAAACAAAGGGGACACAGGGCAGACTGCAGAATTATACGAGTAGGGGAAAGTAGGGCAAAACCGGGTACCATAACTGTTTTCCCCATTTATGAACTTCTGGGCAACGAAAAAAAATATTATTTACTAACTATTTTCTTTAGACACATTTGGACTACCAATACTTAACCGAATTTGCCAATATAATTTACTTACAAGGTCCTAAGAATAAAATTTGTGGATTTAGTCAAAATCAGAATTTTGATGAATGGTAGGGTAAAACCGGGTACTTAAGAAAATCAATAATTTTTAACTGCTATGGCCAATGTATGGTTAATTTATTTATAATTTATCAAAATCTATCATGTTGAAACATTAGTCTGAAGTGAAATTTTCACAGAAGTCAAAAACAAATCCTCACTCTCCCTTATAAGCGCTACAGTGCTCATGAGACAGAAGTTGCACTCGTTTCACCATATCCAGAAGCGCAGTCAGAATGAAGTTCATTACAAACGATATCATTTATTGATTAATAAACAAAACAGTTGTTATTCACCATACAAATACAATGTAGGGGCAATATCAGGTACTACCCGGTTTTACCCCAAGGGGTGTTTTAAAAAACAAATGGCTGTCATTCATCAACAGGTGATTGCAAAATTCTCACACAGGTGTCAAATTATTCTATTTAAACTGCATATTGAAGAGGTTTACTTTCAACGCATTTAATGTAAGGGCTCTTTGCTAACAACACAAACAAAGTCTTGTAAAAAAAGCAAAAAAACTGGCAAAAAATTTTAAGTACGTGCTGAATAAAACAAACGATGTTTCGTCTTTCATTAACTATTACAAACCAACTGAGAGGCATTAAGGATTGAGTTAACTGCATCACTAGATAGATAGCAGCACTAGTGTAGGAAAAATTGAGGTACCCGGTTTGACCCACCTACCCGGTTTTACCCTACTTTCCCCTACCCTTGAATTGAGACATCAGATCCATTAGCACTCAGGTAGGCAACAGGTGGTGTAGTGCTGCACTCACCTACTCAGAGTCTCAATTCCTGTGGTTTCGTATATTTCTGCGGTTAAAAGAAACTGTGTTGCCCTGCCCTATCTCGCTGACGACTCAATAGTCGCCCTGGTCTAAATAACAAAATTAAACCATAAAAACTAAATAACAAAAACCAAAAATTACATGCAAGACTAGAAGTAGTTCAACATGCAATTAGTAATAAAAATAAAAATTTAATTAATTATGAATTTTAAAAGATCTCTATTCAAAGATATACAGATCATATAATATTATTAAAGAGAGACAGATAAAAATACTCATGGTCNAAACCAAAAATTACATGCAAGACTAGAAGTAGTTCAACATGCAATTAGTAATAAAAATAAAAATTTAATTAATTATGAATTTTAAAAGATCTCTATTCAAAGATATACAGATCATATAATATTATTAAAGAGAGACAGATAAAAATACTCATGGTCACATGGAATTGAACACGGATCCACTTAGCAGAGAGAATTGTACACAGTGTTTGTTGATGAATCTTTAAAGTGTTATTAATTAAGTGTTAATTTATAACAATCTAATAATAATATTAATGATTTTAATTTAATAATAATAATCTCTTTAATAATAATATTAATGATTTTAAGTTATTTTGCTAAAGAGAAAGTGACAGATAAAAATCCATGTTGTCAGTGAGGTTAGAACCACAGATCTTCATGTTTTCAGCATAGGTCATAAACCACTGTGGTACAACAGAGGAAATAGTGGGCTGAAACTAGAGGGGTCCATGATTTAACTCCTTGTAGAGAAGGTCATTTTATTTACAATTTTTCTTTAAATCTTATTAATGATTTGAATCTCTTTGAATAGATTGTTATTAATGTCAACTTTGTTAATTTAAACACACATCAACACACATTGTGTACTATTCTCTCTACTTAGTGGATTTCTGTTCAATTCCAGGTAACCATGTGTATTTTTATCTGTTTCTCTTAAATAATAATATTAATGATTTGAATTAGATTGTCATACATTTTATATTATTTAAAAAATAATTTAGTCTGAAGAAGCAGTTTTATTCTAGGGTTTGTGTTCCAATCAAATCTACACTCAACTGTATGTACATCGTTATACTGAATTTTAATACCAAAAATTTATTATTTAATTTAAAAAAAAAAAAAAAGTAAGTGAGCATGCAGGGAATTGAAAGGTGGTTCTTTTTGCTATTAAATGTTTTGTTATAGAGGAGTAAAATAAGATTATATAGAGGTTAATTTTAGAGGAAAGTCATACAGGGGTAAAGATTGCACCAATATAAGGGTATAACAGGAATGCAGATGTCCCTTAAGGGGGAGAATATATTAAATTTATTTACATAATCTTTAGCAATTTTCTACCACTTCACTCCCCAACACTACCCTTTGAGCCCTATGGGCGTGAATTTACGTTTTTAATTTTCGTTACAAACTGCCTACAGGAGTAAATTTAGGTTTTCGGGTTTTTCTTGTTTCCACGGTACTGTCAGTGTAAATTTATTTAAGTATATCTAGCGCTATCTCTTGGCTGTCTGGGGAATATGAACGTTATTTGAAGAGCCCAGTAGATAGGCAAAGGATTGAAGATAGAAAAGCAAGGATAGACCATATTTTGTCATTTAGAGTTTGTATACCCTGTCAT
Source organism: Gerris buenoi (assembly GCA_001010745.2). Classification (NCBI taxonomy): domain Eukaryota; kingdom Metazoa; phylum Arthropoda; class Insecta; order Hemiptera; family Gerridae; genus Gerris; species Gerris buenoi. Next base: position 84,523 of record KZ652812.1, on the reverse strand, counting down.
AAGTGTATCTAATGCAGCCAGTCCATAAGCTTAGAGGTTTTTCCAATTTTTGAAATTCCTTAGGCAATACGAATCCTTTTATAATTTACTAAATTTTCTTTATAATTTACTATTATCCCCCCACTTTTTGATAACACCACATTTTTTAAACACGTTCTTTATACTAAATATACCGTAAAATCTCGCGTATAATACGCACTTTTTTTACCTCTTTTTCCTTCCAAAATCGGGGTGCGTATTATACACGAGTGAAAAAAAAATACTTCGTTTACAACTTAAATTTTACCTCAATAATTGAAAAATAATAAAAAACATAAAGGTAAACATACTTTTTTTATTATTTTTTTTTTTAGATAGAAAGACTTGTTATCATCATAGTTATGTTATTTTATTTCGCTAGTTGATCAAAGGCATCGATAAAAGTAGAAAGAAGATAATGTTTTTATTTATCTCAAAAACCGGTACCCGGTACCGCCGTGAGATTACACTGGTGATTACACCATGTCATAACACCGGCTTGATAACAAATGACAGACTTCAAAGACGACCCTTCTACGAATTTATCTATTTTATAAGAAAGCACCCAGTTTTCTTATAAAATAGACACCTTATTAGCCATCTGACCTCACAAGTAAGAATATTACATTATAAAAATTGGAAATTACATGTAAAATGTGCAAAATGTATCATTCTAGGTACATATTATAAACATTTTTTTTTTCTAAAATTTGATGGAAAAGTCGGGTGCGTATTATACGCGAATATTTAATTTTCCCCAAATTATAGCTCAAAATTTTTCCTGCGTATTATACACGGGTGCGTATTATACGCGAGATTTTACGGTATTCAATAAATACTATAATTTTAATGACTATAATTATCAATAAATACCTAGAAATATTTTTATAAAATATTACAATAAATTTTTATAAAATATTACAATCAAATTGGGTTTATATAATATTGTCTTTGTATAGTAATAAATTATAAATTAGCTTAATTAAAGGCAGATGGAAAAAGATGACATCTTAAAAATAAGTGTGATCATTTTAGTGTGCAAGGTAGAAAAAAACTTTAGGTCATTTTGGACCCCAGGCCTGGGGAACAACCGTACAATATACACCTCTGTCCTCAAAGGGTTGAGCATTTGTACACCCTTGTAAGGTTACATTTGGTCAAGTTAACAATTTTTGTTAGGTCCTTGTGAAATCATTTTTTATTTCCAAATTTAAGTAATGTGACCACTATTTATTAGTCGCTTTTAGTGGTCACTTAATAGAGGTTTCACTATGGAAAAAATAAAAAATAAATAATTAAAAAAAATAAAAATAAAATAAAAAAAGAGGAAATCGAAATAAGAAATGAAAATTGAAGAGTGGGTTTTATTTGTATTAAAAAAGACAAGAACATGCAGAAAGTTGAAAGGAAGAAGAAAAACATTTTACCTCCACCAAAGTTACCTTCTGCAGATCTTGCTGCTTGGATTGGTTCTGCGAGAGCTGCCCTGACAGCACACCGAGCTGGCCCCCCGTTATCACTAGAGTCTGATTAGTCGTCGTAGGAATAGTAGCGTAACTTGGAAACGAACCTGATAAACCAAACAAGCAATAGACACAAAGGTATAAGACAAGTATTAGTCGTGATCTTGAGTAAGTTTCATTGTACAGAGCTAAAATCGCTACTACAAATAGTCATCTTCAGTACCGAGGAGAAAAGAGATCAAGTGTGAAAAAGAAAGTTTAGTGAAGTTGAAAACAGAGGTTTCAAAAATAAATGCATTCTTTAAATTTTATTAAAACCTTGGTTTAAGTACCACAAAAAACCTCTATAGAAATGATTTTTTTGAGATAAATATAAAGTATATAAGTGGAAAACAAAAAATTATTGTTGCCAAATGAATAAAAAGGAGAAAGAGCGATTAAAAAATGTATTCCAGCACCAGGGATTGAACCTCAATTTTTTACTCGACAAATTGCCGAACGAGGAATTTTTAATCTCTCTTTCTCCGTTTGATTCTAAAAAATAATAAATAATAATTCATTTTTCCAGACTTAACTTAAAGATCTTAAATCAAAATGAATAATAAACTATATAAACTGGCTTATTTAATATATAATAATAAAATAATAGATAGAGATAGATGTATTTATACGTACTGGGGTTAAAGTTCGCTTCAGACTGCGTCATGTAACGTCTAGGAGACAACTGGACTGTTTATTCAAAATAAAATAGAATATGTATTACAATACGGAGGAGTGGGAGGCCTAAGTAGTATTAGTTTGTTAGTTAAACAGTTTAAGGCTGTGTAGAGTTAGCGGAAAGGAGATTTGTATGGATAAAGGCAGTCACAAGCGGTGAGGTATTTATGGACTTGTAGGAGGTTTGTAGTGGCTACAGGTAGGGCAGTGGTAGAAATGAAGTGGTTAGGGGGATATGAAGGTAAAGAGAAAGGATATTGGGATAAAGCTAGGGAAAAGGCCGCAGTTGAAGCAAGGAAACAAAGGAATCAGGATAAAGAAAGTGGTGAAAGTAAGGAGATAAAGGAATCAGAATAAAGAAGTAATAAAGAAAGTGGTGAAAGTAAGGAGATAAAGGAATCAGGATTAAGAAGTAATAAAGAAAGTGGTGAAAGTAAGGAGATAAAGGAATCAGGATTAAGAAGTAATAAGAAGAGCAGTGCAAGTAAGGAGACAAAGGAATCAGAATAAAGAAGTAATAAAGAAAGTGGTGAAAGTAAGGAGATAAAGGAATCAGGATTAAGAAGTAATAAGAAGAGCAGTGCAAGTAAGGAGACAAAGGAATCAGAATAAAGAAGCAATAAAGAAAGTGGTGAAAGTAAGGAGATAAAGGAATCAGGATTAAGAAGTAATAAGAAGAGCAGTACAAGTAAGGAGACAAAAAGTGGTGAAAGTAAGGAGATAAAGGAATCAGGATTAAGAAGTAATAAGAAGAGCAGTGCAAGTAAGGAGACAAAGGAATCAGAATAAAGAAGCAATAAAGAAAGTGGTGAAAGTAAGGAGATAAAGGAATCAGGATTAAGAAGTAATAAGAAGAGCAGTACAAGTAAGGAGACAAAAAGTGGTGAAAGTAAGGAGATAAAGGAATCAGGATTATGAAGTAATAAGAAGAGCAGTGCAAGTAAGGAGACAAAGGAATCAGAATAAAGGATACAGCACATCTTGTATTAATTATAGTTAGTAATAAAGTTTAAGACTTTGTAGTATAATTATAAATATTTAAGAATATAGATATAAGTAGTAAAGATTAGACATTATGTTTATTGGCACAGCCTTAGAAACTTTTTTCCACCAACTTATCTTAATATTTGAATACTTAAAACAATATACATTTGTATATTTGTATATAAATACATGGATTACCTTGCTGATTACCAGCTGTGAGAACTGGCTTACTGAGCATGTGTGATGTCAGTTGGTTGGACTGGAACGGCTTACCAGCTGCAATAACCTGTGAAACACATAACAATCATTAGGTGTTATTAAAGTGAGGAAGCGATCAAAGAGTTAGTGTTGCACAACGGTATTCATCGGCTGGTGTGTTTGCCAAAAAGTAAAAATACTTGGACAAGATATCAATATTCAGCTAGTGTTGGTTCCAGCTCCCCCAAATTTAAATTTATAAAAAATAAATTTCATCTACGATTGATACGAAATATAAACATTGTATCTCTGTTTAGATGCGTAGAAAGTGATTATTTACATACTTTTATTTATTGAGCATGCGTTCATCACATAAATCTGAAGAACTCTTCTTTACTGCCCTAGGGCGGTAAAGAAGATGAATTCTTCACCTTTACGCACGATTAGCGAGTTTGTTTACATAAAAAAAAACTAATTTGCTGTTTGTTTAATTAAAGTAACTGTTTATATCGAGATTTTAGTGAAAAACAATGAGTGATTTAACTGATTATGACGAAAATGAGGAAAATAATTAATAAGCCTCCCGAAATAATGAATTCAGCACAAAATACAACTAATGAATTGATGTCATCTTTATCAAAAGAGAAATACGAGCTTACATACAGGAAGTTTATTTTTTTCCCCCTATTTATTATTAAAATCTAACAATCATAAATAAAGTACCGTACGCAACTCGTGTGAAAATGGCATTTTTCATTGCTTGTGTGGTTTTTCAGGATGCAATCTTCACACTCGCATGCAAAATTCGATTTTGTCACAGTGGTTTCACACATTCCACCAACTTACAGACACCAGACAGACATTTATTACATATACATTCATTAAAACCTCAAATTAATAACTATCGAACCACCTGAGCAAAATGAACTTTACCTGTATCGAGCCTGGATTCATATTAGGATGTAGAGCAGACATGAGCACCTGACCCTGAGAATTGTACAGCTGCTGAACATAGGCATTCTGCATCGGCTGCTGAATTACCTGCACCTGAAAAACAATACACACACATTAAGTGATTAATTGAATGATTTATTTACATATTTAATCTTTTCAACACTTCATTCACAATGTATTTAGTTAGTAGAAGTGACTGTAGAGCTAAATGTGCTTGTTGTACGGCATATTAATGAATTGAAAGCTCTTATTGCAACAGGGAATCGTGTAGTGCGACAAAAGTGAAGTTAGATTTTGTTACAATATCGGTTTAATATACAGTAGAGCTCCTCGGGATATCCGACCATGACATCCCTGGTTCTTTGCTATCCTACTGATAGTTACAATTGGTTTCTTATTACTGTGAGGGTCAAATCATATTTACAATTCAGTTTTGTGCTATATTTTTAGTGAATATGGCGGCTCGACTAAAATGAAAAACAGGTTGTGTGTTCATTACTAAAGAATTTAGATGTTCTTCAAAAGCATGATAAAGGTGAGTATATTCTAAAACTAGCTTCAGAGGAAACAACAATTAAAGATTGGAAAAAAGGATGAAAAAGACTTTAAAACAGGATTGGTATGCGTATTTTAATACACATAAGCAGAATAGAGTACGTAAACTTTTACTCTGAAATATTCCCTTTTCTTAGTTCCTCAAATTATCTGACTTTTTTGTGTTCCAACCATTCTCCAGTCCTGCAGGTGATGGATATGAGGGGTTCTACTGTATATGTTAGTTAAAAAAGTGTGAAGTGTACACTTCTAGAGCTGAGAGTGGACTAATCATGTGACGCTATGATAGAGTCTAGGCTAATAGATTACTGGTAAAAGGAAAGAACAGCTAGAAGGAAATTCCAGCCTATACTACTCTAAGGTCTACGCTACTCTCCTAGAATATTCTAATCTTGGCTTCCCCCTAAAAAATAAATTCCAAAAAAGAAAAAATGAGGTAATCGACAAACCTGCTGAAGTTGCTGTGGTTGACCTTGTTGCTGTTGTTGGGGTAATGTTGACATAGTTGTTATGGTGGTACTCCCACTTTGATTACCGGCCCCTTGCAGAGATATACTTCCTGCAACGTAGTAAAAGAAACAATCAATAAATAATGTGTAGAGGAGGCAGATGTGTGTTAGTTGCACAATAGAGTTGGGCAAGTTGAGTTGCTTAAGGAAGCTGGGTAGCTTCTAGGGGAGAGAGTTTGGCTCTCAATCAATCAGATTGAGCAGAACCAGGTGCAGTCAGTTGTTGGATGCGTGTCAACTGCACTGGGTTCAATCCCGGATTAGGCCTCCCACTTAATATTCCATCCAGTGATGTTTTTCAACAAATGGGAAGTTGTTCTTTAAGAGATAAGGCCCCCATACACACTTAAACTTGTTGTCCAACTTGATTGAGTTGAAGTTGGAGTGTGTATGCGCAGGCTGACAGACCAAATCACAAGTTGAACAACCATGTTGAACACATCAAAACCCTTTTGATATTTGTGGGCGGAGTTTAATGTTGCGTCAACCTGTTGGAGTGTGTATGGGCAAGTTGTTCAACCTGATTGCCAACATGGATTTGCTCAGCTTCTCAAGGTTAGTTTACTTTATGCTGGTTCTTCCTCTACTGATGTTGTCCAACTGTGTTGTTCAACTTGTTTTTGATGTTGATCAACCAGGTTGAGAGACATAGTTGGACAAGTTGAAGAGTGTATGGGCATTTAGCACCACACATGGTATTGGCCTAGAAAACCATGATCGAAACTTTCAGTCCGATGAAAATCAAGAAGTGAAACATAGTTTATCGACCATACACTTCCATGTGAAGAGTTTGGTCTTCCAAGCCATTTGTTCCAACCGGTTTGTTCAATGGAACCCACTTAAGTGGTCTGCATCTTCATGTGTACAAGCCCACTTGCTTTAACGGCTGAAGGTATCCATGCAGCCATCTCTAGACAAGTCGCTCATTATGAAACACGTTGAAAGAGTTGTATAAGTTACCTATTTGCTGCTGCTGATGAAGGCTGGGAGATGAAGCCATGGAGCTTTGGATGCCCTGCTGAAGACACATAGTGGTACCACCACCTTGAGATCCACCCTGGTTTCCCATACCACCTTGACCACTGTTGTTACTACTCGAATTCTAAACAACAACAACAAACCACAATGTTAACTAAATATCTGACAATTAGTGTGGTACAGAGCTTTCTCGGGTCGTTTCACTGGACTATCGATCAAATGATTTAATAATAAAGTATAATGAGATAGATTCTCAAAATATGGCTGTAACTAAATAATTAGGTTTTAGGTATGACTGAATGGAAGCTATGAGCGTAGAAAGTTGAAATTTATAACGGACCATATATGAGTTATCCTTATTAGACTTAAAAATTATACCACAAATTTCATCAAAATCCAACCAATAGTTCAGTCAAAATATGGTCATTTACAAGAACACATGAAACTAAAAATATTCCGTTATGTTTAAAATGAAATTTTAAAATGGATAATTTATTAAAAAAAATAATAATAATAATTTCAGATTGATACTTAAGATACTATTGGTAAGCTTGGAAGCAATTAAGATATTAGTAGTGTTAAAGCATTTATGAATGAAAGAGTTATACACGAGACATGTGCCTCTTTCAGATTTAAACCGCTGTATTTGATATTTTGATAGGCTAGTTACAAGAATGGTTACAAGAATGCTAACCACTTAGGCTATGTTGATGCTCAGTAATTAATACACATAGTTATATATTTATATACATACCTGTAGCTGTTGATGCAAGTTGGCAGTGTTGACTAGCAAGGCTTGAGTTTGGTTGACTGACTGTGCTTGAGATGTCTGCATACTTTCCATAGCAGCCTGCTGTTGAGCAGACTGTGCTTGTTGTTGCATCTAAATTTAAAAAAAAAAAAAACACAATTTTAAAAAAAAAGAGAAAAAAAATGAAGTAAGGAAAGTAATGCTTCATAAATGAAGTAAGGATTAACATGAACATACAGTTAACCCCTTCCTGCGTATCATATTTTGATGATTTATGATATTACTTCAAACATAAAACTGAAAGAAAAAACTGACCCAAGAGCAATGCGTAAATCAAAGTTAAGGAAATGGAATTGATTAAAATAAAATAAAAAAAAAATAAAATAAAATAAAATAAAAAAAACTGTATTGGTTTCAAACTGGAAGTGTTTCCATGAGGAGTTTTTAAAACAGTTTTCACAACAATTTTGAAAAGTATAAACTCCCAGACTAGTTTTAGTTAAGTCAGGTTATCATATTTCTTCTAATCATATCTACTGCGCATGTCTCCATTCTGTTTTCAATTGAATACCCGTTTCCATGCTATTTTTTTTATTTTTTTTTTTTTTTTNTGTTTTCAAGTGAATACCCGTTTACATGCTATTTTTTTTTTTTTTTTTTTTTTTTTTTTTCAAAACAGTTTCAATACAAAACCAAAAATTTGCTGTTGCAACTCTGAACTCAAAATGTTTTGAAATCACCGATCCATAGAGTTTACTAAAACTTGAAAACTCAAGGAAAAACGGTATTATTAATTTTTTGATGTTCAGGATTACCGAGTAAATTTGTCTAATATTGAGCCCGATTTATAATTGATGGTGTTGCATGCCATGGCTATGTGCGCAGCTTCTAGTGATTTAAGTATGAATTTCTTTCTTTCTGTATTCAGTATTGTAATGTTGTCTTGGTCAATTTTGTGATTGTTATTTTGTTGTATGGATGGCAAATGAAAGAAACTATTTAACCGTGATTACATTAAGCAGCATCCACAGTATAATGAAATTAATCAGTAAACAGAATCCAACAGAGAAATCTTATCGAAGAACAGCTGTTCTCTGAGGAGTAACAATACACACAATGCATCTCTAAGTGAATACTGATGATGATGATGAAGTGTTTACCTGCATGGCTTGTTGATGCTGAAGCGACGCCATGTTCTGCTGGGTGAGCATGACCTGACCCTGATTGACTTGATTCATTAGTTCGGAACTATTGGGGCCACTTGTGTTTCCCCCTCCCCCTCCTTTACCTCCATCACTCATCCCACAAACACCTGTCAACATAAACAAACACAACATCAATACACAAATACTAGACCAATCATACATAACAGGTAAATAATGTAACACTTAATGGGGGGGTATCACAGCTACAAAGGTGTTATAACCACAGTTTCAAGTCATCACCTTTTGAAGACGCTATTGAAAATGATTGATTATGATACATGCTTATATCATAATCGTATGAGTTCGTTAGGTCAAGGGCCTGTGGAGTCTGTAGCGCCAATAAAAGAAGAAGAAGAAGAAGAAGATATTTGCAAAAGCCGGTGGAAGACTTTCCACCGGCTTTTGGTGTACGTCCAGAGTGTAGGCTTAAGCAGTACATCCAGTATCATGACCATCAAGCGTACGTCTAGAGTGTAGGCTGGTTCTGAATCAGGTTCAGACACTGAAAACAGGTTTGTGATCGTGATATGTAAGCTAAATGAAAGCAGGTGATGACCACAGTGGAGGCAGGTAGAAATGCATGCTATCACAAAGTAACGTAAACACAACAAGGCGTTGTCACATGAAGATAGAGCGTGCTTGTTTATGGACACAGAAATTGTTTAGTTAAAATTAAAAAGTGAAAGAATTGCTGTTTATGCAAATTACTAAGTTAAGGAGTGTATATTAACTTAGTAATATATATTATATGGGGATTATAACCCACATATTATATGGGGAATACCACTACTTGTTTGAGCAGCTAAACAATTATAGGGAACAGGGAACGTTCCTACCTATATTTATATGTATAATGCGGTAGTGGAGACATTTCCAGGGTTTTAGATGGCAGAAGGATTTTGTATAGACACTTCACGAAACCCTTATGCCGAGGGTGATGTGTCTGTCTGTCCTTCGCTCTTTGGTTTATATCTCCAGAACCGTTTGAGCTAAAAAGTTGAAATTTGAAATACTGGTGTAACTCTTTATCCCACACGTAGGAAAAATATAGAGAAGATAAAAATTTAACATGCGCATGCGCAATTCGCAAAAGTATGGTGAAATCAAATATTTTTATTTGATACAATTTTTGAGTGAGGTATCAAATGAAAGCCGCTGATATATAGGTATAGGTTACATTTTTTTTTTTTAATTTTTATTGATTAAATGAGTTAAAATATACCCAAAATAAAAATTCCTCCCTAACTCCAACCACCCTACAACTAGTCCTAAAATTTTGAAATAATTCATGCAAAAACATTTTTAATGGCTGAAAAAAAAAAAAAAAAAAATGACAGAACTTAATCAGTTTGTTTTACAGTTTGTTTTTATCAGTTGTTTTTTATCAGTTTGTTTTTGCGCTACAATGTGGCATATGTTGGAAATTTTTGTTTCATTGAAAAAATTAACGAGTAGAAGCTGAGTAATAATTAGATATTAGCGGAGAAAGCTGCTTGAAACAAAAAGTCTGCTCATTAGTGTGGCACATAGCTCTATTGTGAGGCGCATATTCCTGTTGTGAGTAATCACATCCTAATATCGGATCACATAAATAATATGAAGTATAAAAATATATTTTTAAAAAATATAAATGTTTTCTAAAAAAACATAAACTTGGGATATAAGCATATATGTGGTAATTTTAAATGTAGCTATGTGGCACATAGCTTTCCCTTGCATCATTAAACCGCTCACATATAAATACAAAATTTTTATCTGAGTATTAAAATTGCAGTTATAACCTGTTTCGATTTCCAACGAGGTCACATCTACTTTTATTCAATATTAAATGGGCGCTGGTCGGAAAAATAATATGGGACCTGCATGAGGCTACTTAACACTTAACCGTCCGAATTTCTTCAATATCGGACAATTACTATGAAACATTATAGGAACACATCAATATGCGATAATGCGGGGAAAAAAGCAGAATCAATGGGCGCAGACAACTTAAAATTAATATAGGAATAACCTTATAAGAATATTATTAAGAATAATTGGTTAAAACCACCTTATACATTGTACACGCGGTTTTTAACCCAATAAACCTATAAATAACCTATTGTTTTTTTCCCATTATAACAACCCACAATTTAAGGAAAACAAGCTACACCAGGAAACAATAGCTATTTAAAAAAAAAAAAAAAAAAAAAAAAAAACCTAGTTTTTGTGAGAAAGTCATACGGTTGTTCACACTCACTCATTTATTTAGCTAAGAGGTGGGGGGGAAGGGGGGGGGGTAAGAAAACAAGTGTCACGTGATGGGAAAGTGGGAAGGTGTTGTTTTGTGGGGTAAGTGGGGAGGGGGTCTTATTAGTTGAGTGGTGGGGTTGGTTTACGAGATGGAGACAGGGTATTTAGTTGTGGATTTGTCCGCGAGGGTCTCCAGTAGCGCCACTGTTTAGTTAAATCGTCCCGCCCTCTTAACTCATACCCTACTTCCTACTCCAGGTCCCGCCTTTTTTTAAAAAAAACAATTGAATATTTAATTATTTTTTTATTATTATTTAATTAAGAGATATAGTAATGAAATTAAACTAAGGTNTTTAATTATAATTGTGAACATCCTCGCCTATTTTGAAAAATTAGGCAGTAGTTTATTAATAAAATATGTTTATTTAAGTGCCCTCTATCATTTCTGAAAATTAGGATCAGTTATTCTGTGACACTTTGTGTTTACCCATTTCCCTTAATACTTTGCTGGTTATATGAAAACACTGACCATGTCCTGTGGTGAAGATTTCAAGATAAATTTTACTATAGTGATATATATGAAGACACAAAAGCCTCTCATGTATTATCAGTGATCCTATTCTGTTCAATGCTATTTCCACTTAATAAGTCTTTGAGGTTTCATCATCAAAGTTTATTAATTAATATTTTTTGCGAAAAGCTATGCTAACAAGGAAATCAGTTTTCCTTCATTAGATTTTTGCTAAGAAGAGATGGAGAGAGGAGTTAAGATCCATGTTTACCTTAAATCAGTGGTTCTCAACCTGTGGTACACGTACCCCTTGGAAGTACGCGAAAATCTGTAAGGGGTATAGCAAAAAATTATATTACATTTGGTAGATTGCTAACTGAGCCAACCATCCCGTGTTTTAGTTTATCTTATAGTTAACCGGTTTAATTTTTCTGAATCTGCACTTATTTACTTATACACGACCAAGACAAAAACCTTAACAACTCCCTTGATATTGGGCTCATTTTTCTTCTCTCACCGTCTCCTACACGTGAGCATATCGATGACACGGTTTAGATTCGGTTTCAGTGAGATCCCAGTTACAGTTTTGTCCTTTTGTAGGTTTAAGATAAATGAGGTGTCCAGGCATTTCATTTAGACAAACTGGTGTCACTAAAGACGGCTTCGGGAACAAACAACATACAATGTTGTTGTATGTTGACAAATATTTATAAATAAAATCGGTCCTAGACAACTCAGACAAACTTTCTCATATACGAGTTCATAATTTCTTAGACTAGTATTTCTAATTTATTAGTTTTCATAGGTACCTAAATTAATTATTAGGAAGCATTTAATCAAAATTTATCATAAAAACTTCTCCTCGGCGCGATGGGGAATCAAACCGGCCTCTCTCCGTCTATATTCTCAGGAACTAGATTTTTCCTGGGAATACGGCTTATATCGTTAAATTCGTATTTAAATGGACATGTTAGAATTGTCTATAATAATTTTTTCAGAGTTTTTGAGGGGTGACGCCCCCAAATTTGGAGCTAAAATGAATTTCTCAATTCTGCTTCCATATATGACGCCATTTATAATCAAAATCGGCCCAGTAGTTTAGGCTTGAGGCGCCTGCAACTTGATAGACGGCAAACAACTTGAGTTAAATTAGGCTCAGTGATTTAGGCTCCACTTTCGTCCATTTTTTTAAAAAAACTTATTTGTACTCCGGGATCTCAAAATGTGTAAATCCATCAAAATCTCAAAATCGAATTTTCGCGCCATCACAATACTTTCTCTTTATATGAGAAAGTAAAAAATCGGTCTAAGACAACTCAGTCAAGTTTTCATAAATACTTAGCCTAGTGCTTATATTTACTAGTTTTCGAGTTTTCGTAGGTACATTTAATTATTGAACATTTTATCAAAATTTATCATAAAAATAACTTCTCCTCAGCCAGGAATCGAACCCAGCCTCTCTCTGTCCGCACTTAAAGCTATTTTCTCAGGAACTAGATTTTCCCTGGAAAAACGGCTCATATCGTTAGAATCGTACCTAAATGGAAGACATTTTAGAATTTTGTAATCAAATTTGTCGGAATTGTGTTCGAGATATAATTTTTGTTCACGTATTTTTAAAGTTTTTGGAGGTAACGCCCCCAAATTTGGAGCTGAAATGAATTTCTCATTTCTGCTTCCATATATGCCGCCATTTATAGTCAAAATCGGCCCAGTAGTTTAGGCTTGAGGCGCCTGCAACTTGATAGACGGCAAACAACTTGAGTTAAATTAGGCTCAGTGATTTAGGCTCCACTTTCGTCCATTTTTTAAAAAAAACTTATTTGTACTCCGGGATCTCAAAATGTGTAAATCCATCAAAATCTCAAAATCGAATTTGCGCGCCATCACAACACTTTCTCTTTATATATAAAAACGTAAAAAACATTAAAGAGGACATTAAAATAGTTTAAATTCATCAAAACTCAAAATAAAATTTTTTGGTATCACAATACTTCCTCTCTCTCTCTATGTATATAATATATATACTACTTATATATGAGAAAGTAAAACAAACACCACTTATGTATTTTAGACTCAGGCAGGCGACCTTACGATACGTTAATCTATCCCAATATATATTTTTTTTCTTCTTCACTCTATTTATAGAAAAGGTGTTCATAACAATGCGATTAACCATTTCATCCCCTCTCCCTAATTCCTCTTTGTACCTTTTCTTTTTTTTCACAATACAAAAAAGGACCGTGTGGTACAAATGGCAGCTGTGATGGAGTATGGCAAAGGAAAGGTATTCATAAAGGGAACCGAATCTTCACATGTTTATAAAGGTGCGACTAAGTCCAAGTTGCACCTATGCGAAATCTTGACGAGTGACAGGCCAAGGCAGAGTGGTCGCGTCGTGTGACAGACCAAGGCGGAGAGAGTGCGTCGTGTGACCGACCAAGGCGGAGAGATCAGAGTCGTGTGACAGACCCAAAGTGGAGAGATCGAGTCGTATGACAAACCGACGCAGAAAGATCGCGTCCTGAGACATACCAAAGCAGATATAGCGTCCTGAGACATACTAAAGCAGAGTTAGCGTCCTGAGACAGACCAAGATAGCGTCCTGAGATATTCCAAAGCAGAGATCGCGTCCTGAGACAGACCAAAGCAGAGCTCGCGTCCTGAGACAGACCAAAGCAGAGCTCGCGTCCTGAGACAGACCAAAGCAGAGATCGCGTCCTGAGACAGACCAAAGCAGAGATCGCGTCCTGAGACAGACCAAAGCAGAGGTAGCGTCCTGAGACAGACCAAAGCAGAGATCGCTTCCTGAGACATATTAAAGCAGAGATAGCGTCCTGAGACATTCCAAAGTAGAGATCGCGTCCTGAGACACCCCAAAGTAGAGATCGCGTCCTGAGACACCCCAAAGCAGAGATCGCGTCCTGAGACATTCCAAAGCAGAGATCATGTCGGGTGACAAGCAAAGGCATATTGGTCCAACTTACGTATTCCAACTCCAATTATGATGTTAATTTGTCCCTTCAAGGTGACCACGTTAATTATTAGTCATATTTGAATAACTAACTTAGTAAGTGTGAAAATAACATCGACTTGATTTTTGGTCTACAAACTAATTCTGTACTCAATATCTTGAAAATCATACTGTCCACCATAATTTGTGGGACATGGCCCCTCACCACCATTTTTGTTTTTTTTTTCAAATGCCTATTGCCAAGCTATGTCCCGTAGACGAACTTAGCCGACCACATATTCTTAATAGTCGCTAAAAGATTAACTTGTACACAAAATTCTAGCTTGATGTAAGTCAGACACTTTTTTGCACGCTATCTCCTGGACTATGATCTTTTCTTTTACTTGACTAAAACTTGGCCAGTTTCTAAGTGAGGCATAAAACGTCAGAATCATGTGTAATGGGAAGTGATTTACGTGTGTAATGAAGGAGAGAACTCATAAGAACAGGAAAAAGTTGAGGACCCCCACCCAAAAAATTCATCCTATCAAAGTGATATCTACATCGCGGCCAAAGTTTGTTTAATGCCTCATTTAGAAACTGGACAAGTGTTAAGCAATGGAAAGAAAATATCAATCTAGCTCATGAAAGTATAGGAGTGAGGTTATATACCTACTAAAATAGAGCAGACTTGACCAAAAAGTAGATATCACTATACTTTGATGGGCTGACTATTTTGGGAGAGAGTCTGGAACAAAGCCATTTTTTCACGGTTTGGTTTTTTGGGGAATATGTATGGTTGATAATGCATTTTGGTTGTTCAGAAGAGAAACGTTTTTTGGTCTCAAAACTTAATAATTTCAAGACAGAAATCCGTTTCAGACTCAACATGAAACATTTATGTTTTCATATCTGTTTGTCAGTCTGTCATTCAACATGTTTGCGTACCAAAATATCATAAAAAAAAAAAAATTGTCCGATTTTACTTAATTATGCGATTGGTAGGTCGTAATTAGTCAACTGTATGGGTTCCATTTCCATATAAGTTTTAACCTTCTGCGTCCGTTGGTTTCTTTTATGTATCCAATTCGAAAATTCCCTGGCCAGAAATCCGCTGTTGAGACACCCGGAAATCGTTCTAGCCTTGAGGCTGACTATTAAGCTTTTGCAAATCCCCAAATTTTAAAAACTTCTCGTCCGATTTTAATTAAATTTATACGATATACGTCATAATTATTCTAAGGAAAAGTATCCATGTTAATTTCAACCTTTTGCGTCTATTGCTGATTGCTTCCTCTCCTGCAAGCGCTCAAAGTTTTGTTTAATTTTACCACCTACATCTGCATCAAAGTTCTCAACCGATTTTGAAGTAACTTGGGTGTTTTATGGAAAGTAGCCCATGGATGGTCCCATTGTAATTACAATCCTCTGCGTACTTTATATTGAATACAAAAAATAAAAAAAAAATGTGACCCCGATAGAAATGGAAACAGTTGAGATCAAATTAATTTGTATTCTCATGTGAGTATTCGACCAATGATGCTCGGAAGCTATGTGCCACACTAATTGGATTAATATATTATTTTTAGCCGTTCTTATAAATGTTGCGTAGAAATGACGTGGATTTTATACTTATTACAATAATATCTTAGTTTATTTAAGCATGTTGTTAATAATTTTATGTCATGGAAAACCGAAGAAATTAGTTTAATTTTCTCTCACTACATAGCTTTATAGCACCACCTGTGACACCAAAGTTTGGACCACTATGTTTAGTCACTATGCTCCCTCTACCCCTTCTAAACTCTTTCGCAGAACGTGTCAAATCAGTTCACTTATCTCTCATTGTCCGCTTCTAGCACTACCAGCGTCTCCAAAGTTTAATCCTTTATTATTATTTACTGTAAATGCTCTCTCTACCCCTACAGAGCTGTTTGTTTACATCCAAGAAACTGTCAAATTGGTTCACTTTTCTCTCACTACTAGATTTTTAGCTCCACCTGTGACACCAAAGTGTGAGCCAATATTTTTATTTTCTATGCTCCCTTTGCCCCCAACTAAGCTGTTTGTTTACATCGAAGAAACTGTCAAATTAGTTCACTTTTCTCTCACTACTAGCTTTTTAGCTCCACCTGTGACACCAAAGTGTGGGCCATTATATTTAATTACTATGCTACCTCTCCCCCCACTAAGCATTTTGTTAACATCGAAGGAACTGTCAAATTAGTTCACTTTTCTCTCATTGCTAGCTTTCTCGCATCATCCTTGTCACCAAAATTTGAGCTAATATTTTTATTCACTATGCTCTCTCTACCCCTTTTAAACTGCCTTATTAATTTACTCTTCTCTCACTATCCATCCACTTCTAGCACTACCTGTGCCTCCAAAGTTAAGCCCACTATTTTTATTCACTTGACACCCCCCATACCCCCTCATAAGCTCATTGGTTAAAAGTAAATAATGCTGCCAACTGAATGGAAAAAAAAATACGAAAGTAGTCTTAATAAACGACATCTCTGAATAAAGAGTGGAGGAAAAAAAAAAACCAACAAGAAAAAAAATTAAGTGGGACGTTTGTGGTGGGGATGAAAAAGAAGAAGGAGCGACGGCACATGCGCAGACGAGTTAGGTAGGTTGGTGAAGTAAAAAGAGTCTGTTTTTTTTTTTTTTTTACCTCTCCCACTAAGAAGAGACGTCGAAGAGGGGAACTCTGAAGGTCTTCATGAAGATAGAGGTGGTTAGAACCCAGCCCCAGACGCTTCCTAACAGCTAGAGGAGGGGAGACACTAGAAACACATGGGGGGGAGAAGATATCCCCCAGTCGTGCAAGAGCTGGAGTAGGGGACAGCATGCCCTCGTCTCATGGAGTTACAGGATTGGATTACAAACTTATTATATATATATACATACATANGTAATGAGTTGGAAACCAAGGGATTCACACAATCTCATACAGTGGATTCATTAGTATGATCTAGATTAATCCATGTCTAGTTGCTAATGACTCACATCATGAGCAACTCCCTTGAGAATGATCTCTGTAATGATTGGAAACCAAGGGATCAACTAAGATTTACCTGTTAAGAGACGAAAAAATTCGAAGATCCTCGACTTAAGCTAGTACAAGACAGTTAAACATTTTTTCAACAAAAAAAAAATTTTTGTGCTCAGCTTGAGTACCTATAGTAATTCTACTTTGGGTACCAATATTAATTCTACTTTAAGTACCTATATTTCTCAACTTTGACCCAAGGAGTCGAAAAATGACAAAAGTGGATGTTTATATTCGGTTATTACGTCATAATGAAATCAAAATTTTCTACACAAATGATAAGAAATAATAATATATTAGATTAACTAATACCATTCAAACAAGCTAAACCTGTTATCCTATTCGTTAATTTAGTAAACCAATAAAAATGAACAACCAATGATAAGAAATAACACGCCATTGGAACAACTAATACCATTCACCCAAACTTAGCCTCTTATCCCATTCGTCAATTTAATGACACAATCAACAAATGGCATGACAGGGAACATTAAAATGAAATCGCTTTGGGTCGAATTTATAAATACAGAAAACACTTTTATAAATGCAACAAACTTATCTTCGATAATTATGCAAATGGTAGAGAATATGTCAGAGAAGAAGTATGAAACGATTAACAACTAAATAATACGATGAGTAAGTTACACAATATCTTGATAACCGATGAGTAAGTTTCACAACAACTCAATACCTAATGAGTAAGTTTCACAACAACTCGATACCTGATAAGTAAGTTTCACAATAACTCGATACCTGATGAGTAAGTTTCAAAACAACTCGATACCTGATGAGTAAGTTTCACAATAACTCGATACCTGATAAGTAAGTTTCACAATAACTCGATACCTGATGAGTAAGTTTCACAATAACTCGATACCTGATGAGTAAGATTCACAACAACTCGATACCTAATGAGTAGGTTTCACCACAACTAGATACCTGATAGTAAATTTCACAACAACTCAATACTTAATGAGTAAGTTTCACAATAACTCGATACCTGATGAGTAAGATTCACAATATCTCGATACCTGATGAGTAAGTTTCACTATAACTCGAACGCCTTGATAGAAACAAATGTATGATGTATGTATTGTCAAAATTTAGGTCATTTACAATATTCTCCACATTATTAAAACTAAATTTCCTTATTATTAAGAAAATTATGATTCATCAATCAATTATTCAGATACCTTTAAAAAAAAAATAAAGAAAAAAAATACGATTTTTTTTCTCTTATCACATAGGCCGGTCTGCAGTATTAACTGAGTTACAAAGTCTACACAGAGTATGATAAGGGAAATGATAAGGAACAAGGCAGATTACTGATAAGAAGGAAAACAATGGGTCGAGGAACAATGCTACATGGTAACACAAACCAGCACCAGATAAAACCCTACAGATCTCTAATGCACCAAATATTCCAACTTCATTCAAATACGAAACATCCGGGTTCGAATCGCAGATAGATTACTTCATTTTATTGCGATATTAATATAGGTCTTACTAAACTCTTTTTACAATAGGTAGTAACTTTTGACAGCGCGGGAAAATCGAAAAAATGTGGAAGGGAGCCAATGAAAGCTCTGGCTTTTGAATTCGAAAAGGTTGGGCCAACTGGACAAATAAATCCACTGTATGAGATTGTGTGAATCCCTTGGTTTCCAACTCATTACAGAGATCATTCTCAAGGGAGTTGCTCATGATGTGAGTTATTAGCAACTAGACATGGATTAATCTAGATCTTACTAAGGAATCCACTGTATGAGATTGTGTGAATCCCTTGGTTTCCAACTCATTACAGAGATCATTCTC
>KZ652812.1:11089-25767 GCA_001010745.2 Gerris buenoi | reverse complement strand
ATATATATAATGCAAAAGAAGATATGAAACTATTTTGATTCTAGCGATATCTCCACAGCATATTATAAGCTTGTAACTGAGTCAAGCAAGGCTACAGAAGGCTGGGACATAACTGAGAGTCTCCTAAACGAAAAAAGCAAAACAAAAAAAAGCGCGGGGTTTGGAGGGGAAAAAGAGAGAATACGCGGGTAAAAAAAAGAGTGGGGATGAAAGAAGGAAAGAGAGACTCTCCCTACTGAGCTCTCGAACCTCGAAGCCAGACAACAACAAAAAAAGAAAGATAGGAAAGGAGTGGGGGTAGACGGCCATATTGACGTACTTTCCTTGTCCCACTAGTCAGTGTTGCGCTCAGCTGAGCCTTCAGACTGAGAGTGCATCAACCACGATCCGACTAAAAACTAAAACGAGATCCACGATCCAACTACAAACTAAAACGAGATCCACGATCCACTAACACACCTTGCCAATACGGATTACCCAAAAAACCACTGCCAAAGAAAAAAAAGAAACCCATTCTAAACACCATCAACTGGCTAACAGAACATCAAAAAATAAAATATAAAGAAAGTAGAAGACAGTTGAAATATCAGCTGTCTTCAAAGAATAGAGAGCTACAATTTATTGGCATCACATAGGAATCTGTTAAAGATGTGCCGCCGTCAGAACAAATAAAAGATCTAGGAATTTTTTACTTTCTTCTTCCCTAAAATCCTAGTTAAGGCATCATTATTCAGTTATCAACTAAATTGATTAGATAACATTATGGTATATTATGTACGGAGTAAATAATAACGCGCATCTAAGGAATAATCAGTGTATTGTCTGACCACAAGAATTAAATAGAAAAAAAATTACAAAATTTCTTTTGTTAAAAAAATATTACTAATAATTCTTGTGGTCAGACAATATACTGATTATTCCTAAGATGTGTGTTATTATTTACTCAGTACCTAATACACCATAATGTTAACTAAATACCACAAAATTGACGGAGCTACCAATAAATTTATTAATTATTGAACTCTGTAATAAGCTGCTTATTTTATTTATTTATTTTTTTTTAATTAGTTTATTTAGATTTATTAATTATTACAATAAACTTACTAAAGACAGGAGATTTAAACCTCTGTCTCAACTCCTACACTGACTGTTTCTCTTTCACACTTGATCTCTTCTAAAAATAGTTTAAAGTACAAGCTTTCAGATGGTATACTTATTTATTGCAATAAAAAATTCCTTGCACCTGAAAAAAATGTGGGAACCTTATTTTTTACTCGACCTACGTAGTTTTGTTATAAGTCGCCATTTCCACTTTCTTTTCTATATTCAAAAACAAAAAAAAGGATAAATGGGTCATATACTATAGCTAGAGATATAAATCTGTAACAACAATTTATAGAAAACCACTGACTTCAAGATAATCAGCGTTTAGCCCAAATCTAATCTCTTTAATCGGCGTTTAAAAACAATGTAATCATTTTAAAAACATACCTTATCAGATTCAAAAGAAGATTACAAAACCTATTATCAACCTGATATCCGTCCCTTGAAGTACCAATCATTACATTAAAACAACAAAAAAAAAAACTCCCCGAGCCACAAGTCTAAGACTCTACACGTGAAAAAAGGGGGTCATTAACACTAAGTTCAGGTTTAGATAACAAAAACCCTTAAATTATTTGTATATCTATGTATAACACACACATTATATATATATATATATATATATATATATATATATACACAATTGTTTTTTCTCAATTCCACTAGCACACGAGTGGTACCACTTAGTGGATTGACGATTTTACTAACGTTAGTGGTCAACTTTTGGCATCAAAACTTACTTGACAAAATTTAGCGTAAACCAGNGTAGAAACAAACAAAACAACATTAATGTAGAAACAAACAAAACAACATTGCTGTAGAAACAAACAAAACAACATTGCAGTAGAAACAAACAAAACAACATTGCAGTAGAAACAAACAAAACAACATTGATGTAGAAACAAACAAAACAACATTGCTGTAGAAACAAACAAAACAACATTGCTGTAGAAACAAACAAAACAACATTGCTGTTGAAATAAACAAAACAACATTGCTGCAGAAACAAAGAAAACAACATTGCTGTAGAAACAGACTGTAGGTAATTCACAAAGAGTAAGTTAATTGCAGTAGAAACAAACAACTGTAGGTAATTCACAAAGAGTAAGTTAATTGCAGTAGAAACAAACAAAATTAGGTAATTAAAAATGAGTAAGTATAATGAGTAATGAGTAAGTTCAACAGAACCTTAGTAGAAACAAAACAGATTATTTCTAAGTTCTAAAAATGCTCTTATAAAGAAAGTGAAATTTAGGAATATAATTATTAAATTATTATTAAAAAATATCCCGCTGTAGCAAAGTAGATAAGGCTAAAAAGCTTAAATCTAGAGTGTCGGTGTTCGGTTACCGGCGGCAAAATACATTCTTATCTGTCTTTTTCTTATTTATTTACCAATTTCAGTTATACTTCCTCTTATTCTACGAATAATATAAACATGGAGAAGGGGTTTTGGTTTATAACGCGTTAAAGGTTCCATTGAGTGAAAAGAAATAGCGATTTTTAAAAATGATTTTTATTAGTTTTGACGTCTGTGCCGACGCGGCACTCGGAGCTTACACTACTACACTGATTTCGGTTAAATTCCATATAAATGTTTGATAATATAATGTTGATAATAAACTTATATAATGTTGATAATAAACTTATATAATGTTGATAATAAACTTTTGAGTTGCTTACTTTCAAAAACTAGATTGTATGTATGTATGTTAAAACAAAACAAAATAATTTTTAAAAAATGTTTTTTGACAATTTGCCGTCTGAGACGATGCGTGGAGCATAAACTCAGTCCAAGTATTGGCCAGAATTCTACAAAATTTAAAATAAACAAGCAAGAAATAAATCACTACATGAGGCAAAATCAATAAATAAATATTGACTTTAAATTTGGTGTTGATCTAAAGAAACTCTTTAAAATTTAAAAAAAAGAAACAGTGTGACGCATAGTCTCCTCGCGTCCTATTTCGAATGAATGAATGATTATAGGCTATAATATCCAATTATTAGCAAATTTATTTAAATTCCAAATTCCATAAAAATCGGACGAGTAGTTTTTAAGGTATGTTGGTTCACAAAAATTGAGCGGACAGACAGACTCAGAACCTAATTTCCTGATGTCTGAAACGGATTTCTGCCAAAACCCGATTTCTGAAATTTAAAAACCGAAGAGATAAAATATTTTCAATTTTTTTTTTAAATTTTTGGTAGTTTTATTACTACGGAAAGATTAAATTTTAAATAATCCAAATGTAATGTATGTCTCCCGTAGTTATTGATAATTGTAATTTGGATTATTTAAAATATTTTCGTTCTTCAGAACGATCACATAGCTTCCGATACCTTCGGTAAGCTCGCAACCAAATTTATAATTCAAAACGATAAGGATTAAAAAAAAAAAATATCAGTCAAAATAAATTTAAATTCTTAACTTTAACCTCATAATTCCCTGTCTTGTCGGTAAAATCAAATATGTATGTATAATTGATAATTAAATAAATAAAAAAAGTGTATGTGACCTTGCTGGAAATAGAAACAGTTAGTTTGGCGTATATTTTAGGATTAAAAAAAAAGAAGAACTGTAGGAGAAAATGGTATTAAGAAAAAAGAAAAAAATCTAAAACAACCAAATCCGTGAAGTGGGAAGGTCTTTGACCTATAATACTAAGGTAAGGGGGAAAAGAAACCACCGTTAATCCCATAGCCCCCTTTCATTAAAAAAGATATTTCAGGACCTACTGATTTTTTGGGACCATAAATTTTTAATTGCTTATTACAAGAACCAAAAATAAAAAATTCAATAGTATATCAGGTAATGTTTCAACACTAATCAACATATTAAAATATTTGTTACTCTCTTTTGTCAACTTAAAAGCATTCGTTTTTTTATTTTAATGGGTTTTTGAAGTGAAACGTCTTTGGCGGCGGTAGAGTGAATTTTTTCATATAGTGAAATCGTGTAACGAAGTTTGTGATTCGAGACTCGTCCAAGTGTAACATTTTTACAGATTATTAATTGTATTATATCTATTTAAAAACCAGCTAATCAAAACAAAAATTTATTTTTGTTGGAATAAATGTGGTTGTTTTAGCGTAGCAATATTTTTTTTTTCAATTAAATTTCCCATAACCATTTCTTAATCTGAAATAATAAATTTGTCAAAAATGAAAGAGAGCAATGCATTCTAGAACTTTAGTTTCACTTCTAATGCGTGAGAGCCTCACACATTTTTTTTTTTTTTATCTTAAGAACTTTCTTGGTTTAACATCTTGAAGAAGGATATGTGGTTCACAAGTTAATAAGGACTTAACCGCAACTTCAATTCAATTTACAGTCGAAAATTTACTAACATATATCTTTCCTACACCTACAACATAATTTTGGGTAATTATTATTTTTTAAATAAATTTTAGAGAATAAAAATTGTATAACCTACTTAATTTACAGAATTATCATTAAAACAACAGGATTTTTTTAAAAAATAAAATATTTCACTTATTTTTATGTATTGCAGTATTGCTGCGTTAACAACGGTAACTTTAAAAATAACACTGATAAGATAGTAATGAAATTATTGTCATAATGAGTTAAATCAGCTGATTATGCATTTATCCATGTGTTTAAATACAATACAGTTTAACCATTAAAATATTATAATTTAAATCAAATTATAATTATTATTAACACTGGGAGTCAGACAGAGAAAAATAGACTACTGCGCCGGAAATTTAAAATGTTATATTGAATATGTACAATGTACATATAATTGTTAAAGATCTACAAATAGAAATTCTTAGATTGTTTAGTTGACACATATAAATCAACTGATATAAATAAAAAGCGATTATTTCATAAAAAAAGTTATTTTAAGATCTACACAAAGAGATATATTCTAGATTATTTTTATAAAAAAAAAATTAAATCGGATTTATAATAATGTGCTACTTCAACAAATAAATCCGCTTATTAATAATACGAGCCGTGAAGCACGTGGCAACGGGCTTAACTTTATACTTAGAAAAATAAAAGAAAAATTAAGATTTATATTTAGATATATCTATTTGAAGACCAACAAATCAAAATAAATGTTTATTTTTATTGTAATACATGTGGTTGCCTTAGCTTAGTAATAACAAATCATTTCTTGGTGAATCGTCGCCGTCGTCGGGACACTACTCGATTATACAAATGATACTTAGTTAAAAACAATGTTGCCATTATAAAGTTATTACCATAACGTAGTAATATATTCTTGAAGATCTACAAATAGATTTCACTAAATATGACGACATAAACAAATAAAGCATGTGTTTAAATTAAAACAGTGTTACATGTCAAAGGTTTAAAATAGATTCTATATTTTAATTAAATATTATCTCTAAATATTAGTATCGACATAAAACACAGTTTACCTACAAAGCTAAATATGATTTCAGTATATTTGAATAAAAAACAGTGTTGCCTTTTGTTTTAACAGATAAAAAAAAATGTATAGTGTCTAAAATATAATTAGTTCATTGCATTACTTCAATTTACAGCAAGATCATACAAATTCAAGCAATTATAGCGATCCAATTTTTACTTAACATTGTTGCTCAATATGGAAAACAAAACAATTAAAAAAATAAATTTATTCTTATAAAGTTTGAATGTACTATGGAATTAATATATCTTTAATTAGATATTTGTCAGTGATCAATTAACCAAAAATAACACATGATAAAAAACCCAACACAAACGCAAAGTGGTAATATTAATTTATTTATCTCAACCAATATTCATGTAGAACTTACTCATAGTGAAGAAACACTCAAAGAGTAATGTTAGTTCTTCCTACTGAGATGTTGTTAGAACTTAATCATAGTGAATAAACACTCAAAGAGTTAAGTCAGTTCTTTCTACTGAGATGTTGTTAGACCTTAATCATAGTGAATAAACACTCAAAGAGTAATAATGTTAGTTCTTCCTACTGAGATGTTGTTAGAACTTAATCATAGTGAATAAACACTCAAAGAGTTAAGTCAGTTCTTTCTACTGAGATGTTGTTAGACCTTAATCATAGTGAATAAACACTCAAAGAGTAAAGTCAGTTCTTTCTACTGAGATGATGTTAGAACTTACTCATAGTGAATAAACACTTAAAGAGTAAAGTCAGTTCTTTCTACTGAGATGATGTTAGAACTTACTCATAGTGAATAAACACTTAAAGAGTAAAGTCAGTTCTTTCTACTAAGATGATGTTAGAACTTAATCATAGTGAATAAACACTCAAAGAGTTAAGTTAGTTCTTTCTACTTCTACTAAGATGATGTTAGAACTTAATCATAGTGAATGAACACTCTAAGAGTAAAGTTAGTTCTTTCTACTGAGATGATGTTAGAACTTAATCATACTGAGTCAGTTGTCTATTCCAGTTTCTCAGTTTATCTAGTATCTAGGTGTTTTTCTCATTGAGTCAGATTGCAAACTCTGTCTTAACTCCTACACTGTTTCTTAGCCTTATGCAACCATCTTGCCTCACCAGTACTAAAGGTAACCACTAGATTACTTGAAACCTGGCTTTGTACAATAAACTAATTTTTTTTTTTTAGTGGTCGAGACATCTTTCTGAATTCGTTACATAGAAATGTACTACCACCTCACGCTTACCAACAATATAACTATAACATTCAACACAACTCAGCAGACATATTGTAGAACAAAAGTACAAAATAACATAATTAAAGTCCACCTTTAAAGTAAAACAAGATTTAATAATTCATTAAAATGAAACTCTGTCTCAACTCCTACACTGAATGTTTCTCTTTCACACTTGATCTCTTCTCACCGGTACTGAAGATGACTATTTGTAGTTGAAAGTTAGCTTTGTACAATAAACTTACTAAAGACAGGAGATTTAAACCTCTGTCTCAACTCCTACACTGAATGTTTCTCTGTCAATTACTGAGTGTTTTAGTCAATGCAGTACTACAATACATATAAATAACCCAAGAGTGTTGGCGTAGCAAAGTAGGTAGGTGGTAGTAACATTCATGAAACTAATGTCTAAATATCAGAAAGGGCAACTAATGTTCAAACACCAGAAATGAAAGAAAGTAAACAAAAATAATAAATGAAAAAAGTGCACTGAACTTGCCTAAAGCCGGGTTTACACGGGTAGAGTAAACAGGAGAGTAGAGTAGCGAGTAGAGTGCATTCTACTTCCACTCTACCAATTTTACTAGCTACTCTACTGAGTGTTTTTTTTCAAGTTTCTACGGGTAGAGTTACTCTACTCTCCTGTTTATTCTACCCGTGTAAACCCGGCTTAAGATATAGCAACGTCTATCGCTGATTGGTAGAGTTCATAATTCTGCAAATCTTCAACAGGTAGTTGCACAACATTAATAAGTAACACACCTAAGTAATAAGTTACATTAGGAACAAATAATGCCACTTCCATGTTTAACGCCACATGTGATACAAAAGTGTATAATGCAACTCCCGGTAACACTCGAGTACTAGAGTTAAATAAAAACGCAACACGGGGGTTGCTTTTTATGTAGATTTGTATATTAAGATTTATATTTAAAGATTACACAATACACTAGAATATCTATATTATTCTACTGCCCAATGGTCAGACGTAAGGGGATGTTGAAGAAACGGGAGTCAAGAAGGAAGTGTGTTCCAAAAAGGTCGGAGGCTGTTATCCCACCCTCGCTCGGGGGTCTCACAAGGGTCCACAAGTTCTGGGAATCATCTAAACATCTGCAAAGTATATCTGTCACATAACTCTAGCAGAAGAACAACAAGGATAAAACACTTGTTTGAAGTGTGGACACTTATGTGGGCCCTGGTTTACTAATCCGGTATGAAGTTCAGCCACTTCCCACACCAATCTACTGCGGAATTGAATAGAGTGCAATCAATAGTGAGCTTATCTAAATAAAAGTGCCTCAGGAGTAGAATCAAATCTGGGACCCAAAACCTCAATTCATAGATGGCCAAGCAAAAGTGAACAAAATAACTTAACGATCATGATTTCTGTGAACTCCTCATCCATACGCTAATTTTCCTCAAAAATTGTACAGTTTTACTGACTACGACTCCATGGCTTTTAAATACAGTTTGAATAAGGGTCGAATACAGTTTTAATGGATCCAAAGTGCTTATTGAAACCTATATTCAAAACAGAATTGAATACGACTTAATCCATATGTACGAAACACTAAATTCTGGAATCGTATTTGGAGCAAGTGTCATGGAAACACTTCAACTCTATCCTGACGTGTGGAGAGTGTGGGTGACTAAAAATAAACATAACTAAACAGGTTATTAACAGGAGAAGCAAAATTATTTATAACCTTCATCAAAGTAACCAAGTAAAAGGTTTTTTTAATCAGTTAGTTGGGGAATTGAAGACATATTGAATATGGATTCAATACTACTTATAGAAACATCTAGCTTTTTAATCCCAAATTAGGATTCAATCTGTATTTCACCATGGAAATGAATAGCAACTGTATACACAGAACTAAAACTAAAAGCCAATCCTTTATACTTTGGATTTAAATTCCTGAATATGCCATATTAATATAAATATATATACAGTAGACCCTTTCTATTCTTCAGTGTAGCTTAGATGGCTAGAGTGTAAACTGGAAATAAAGGAGGCCCGTGGTTCGAATCCCAGCGCTGAAGTCTATTTTTCTCTGTCTGTCTCCCATTGCAAATAGTAATTATAATTTGATTTAAATTAAAAAGTAGACCCTTATTAATTTAAATCGCAATAAGAATATTAAAATTATCAAAAAATTTTAATGATTGGAAGTGGTTAGCTTTGCAGCCCATCCCAAGATAAATCAAGCTGAAATTAACCTTCTTGGTAATCCACATCTATCTGCATAGTTATAAATTTTATCCTGGTCCCTTAGACTTTTGAGAGTCACAGTACATACAAATAAAATACTATATATTATTGTACTAATACTATTATTATATATTAGTGATACAGCACGATTCAAACGTCAACAACTATCTTTCGCTCAGAATAAAATAAAATAAATAAAGCCACAATAAGAAAGTAAGTAAAATGGTTGACAGAGCACCTTAAAAAATGGAGGAGACAGATATAATATGATGTAATGGGTAAAGCAAAAAACTGCAAAACCTATTGTTGATTAAACTAATAAATAAAAAGGTTTTTTAAAAAAATGGAGAAACTATACAAAGGAATTTAAGTACCAAACATGGCCTCCTCTAGCCAAGGATTGTTAGAAATTCAATATGGCTTTCAAATGTCTATACAATTTGAACAAACAAATTCTCCCATAGATGTCAAAAGCTGTCCCTTTTTTTGTCTAGGTAACCTTTTATTAAACAAAGACCCTTTTCCAGCTGAGAGAAGGAACAAACATGGGCAATATGGTGCCATCAAGGGCTGTTAGAAATTCAATATGGCTTCTTTCCACATTGCCATCTGAACAAGGAAAATGTTTCCCATATCTTTTGTAGGGTTTGTCCTTTTTAGTTCAGGTATCTTTTTTGGGGGGAGAAATGAAAGCACCATAGCCAAACCATTTAAGATATTCAGGTAGAAAAATATATAAATCTATCTACACTATGGAAGAAAACTGGTTTGGGGTTATTCTGAATTCTGGTATTTCGAACCTATTCCAGGGATCATTCTTAAGGAAGTAGCTAATGATAATACTCATTAGCAATTAATGATAGAGTGGATTCCTTAGTAAGATCTAGATTAATCCATGTCTAGTTGCTAATAACTCACATCATGAGCAACTCCCTTGAGAATGATCTCTGTAATGAGTCGGAAACCAAGGCATTCACACAATCTCATACTGTGGATTCCTTAGTAAGATCTAGATTAATCCATGTCTAGTTGCTAATAACTCACATCATGAGCAACTCCCTTGAGAATGATCTCTGTAATGAGTCGGAAACCAAGGCATTCACACAATCTCATACTGTGGATTCCAGATTAATCCATGTCTAGTTGCTAATAACTCACATCATGAGCAACTCCCTTGAGAATGATCTCTGTAATGAGTTGGAAACCAAGGGATACACACAATCTCATTCAGTGGATTCCTTAGTAAGATCTAGATTAATCCATGTCTACTTGCTAATGGTACGCGCAGGCAGTTTACTTTATTTGACCGTTAAAGCTTAAAGTATCGTTAGTTTTTACAATGTTTAGGATGTGTGCTTGATGCACTCAAGAAATAAAGAGTTATAATCAAAGGAAAATATATAGTTAGATTACTAAAGTCTCAAAGCATTTGATGGATTGCACAATATGAGGGAATGACAAGAAACATGAAATGTTGTTCACAAGGAGAAGAAGAGGAATAGATGGATGGATGGAGTACAGAATGATCTGGATGGAGGCAATGCAAATTAGAAGTGGGCGCTCCATGACATCAGGCTGAAATAGTTGGAGATATGTAGCGCAGCAGGCGAAAGCCCACTCCAAGCTCTGGTAACACAAAGAAGAAGAAGAATGATTCACGTAACAGAACTTAAACAGACACTACATTTAAAAAAAAAATAAAAATAAAATAAGTTTCCACACCAAGTACAAATAGATATAGGACAGTAGGAACGAAACTAAAATGTTTTACAAATATTATTATTTCCTTTCTTCCAAGAAACCATGTGAGAACAGTGGTAAACTCATAATAGCACCACATCCACTGTCGTTCTTTCCCGACAGACTTTCTTTTTTCTTGAACATGAAGGAAAGCATGTAGAGAATGGCACGACGGGATGATCTTGTAAGATTATAATCCTGTTGTTCTTTCCTCTTGAACCCCATACACTAACACTCTTTCTTGACGGAATCGGTTTAAAAGTGCTAAAATACAAATTGACTATGCACATATTAGCTAATATTCTAAAAACTATTGAGCTACATACAACTATTAAATTATATAAATAATGGATTTTTAGCACACCAAATCATGTCGACATGTAGATCGATGAACTGATCAATTGTGGTTCTTTCACATGATTATTCACTGCCATTGAGTACGTTCCAACGAAATCTCAGAAGAAAAAACGTAATTTCATACACTTCACTGATATGTGACACAGAATTAAACAAATTAACATAGTATCTATAACGATCAACTGCACATCTAATCACTTGCATAAAACACGACTGACTGATCAACAAAAACAAAAGCAGTAACAACAGTAAAGGAAGATGACATTGTAAGTCGAAACGTGTCTTTAATTATTAAAAATTGTGGTGACAATATTGTCGTGTTACATTTTATTAACCTCTCTAGTCATAATTATATTGTTATAAGCACTTAAGTAATCCTCTTTCTTTCACCTAATTTACCCTTATATTATCCCTATATTACCTTAACATTTTTTTATAAGGCGTCCAACTTCTAAGTCGTGTCCTATATGAGTAGGGCAGGGGTGCAGAATATGTTTGACTACCCCAAATTTCCCCAGAACATACTTTTTTCCATTAAAATTTCCCCAATCGAACTTTGCGATGTTAACCGGATAACAGCCTATCCTTACTGTAGCGTTTATTTAGTAATTCTACTGATGATCTAGGTACGACGTTTTTCTCTTCTTCCTTGTTATTCACACAATGCACCTGTTGTTTACTTTTGAAAGTTGACAGTGTGCACATAAATATACCTGCTATAATTATATAATAACATATATTATTATAGTAGTACGGTACGCGGTCGCGGTACTCAGGTAATTACTTTAGAGATATATTGATAAAAACAAATTACAAATTATTTCNTAGATGATAAAACACATAATTGATTAAAAAATAATAATAAAGTAAAATAGCACTGATAAAACCCTGTGGTACATTCAATATTATGAGCCAGCTAACCTAAAAACACACACTTTTTTACGTAAGTGACGTCACACTTCCCCGGCGTATCACGTAGTCTACACGGCGATAGCCGTCCACAAATATACAAGGGAATGCGCATGCCCACAATGCTCGCCTGTGATTGGTCTTTGATAAGAGGAGCCAGTCGGGTTTACTACCCACGGTCTAGTACTAAGAAAAGAAACCAACTGTTGCCATTTTTAAATAGTAGAAATTTTGGTTTGTTTACCAAAGCAAGAGTAGCAACATTAGAATTTTGCAATAAAATGTATAAGAGATAACATGTATAAGAGATAACATGTATAAGAGATAACAGTAATTATTTGACATTTCATTCACAAATTTAAACTTTAAATCAAAATGGAAAAATAACATGATTATATTTGAATCTTAAATGCAAAACAAAAAAAATAGCCTTCCTTTTTATAGTAAATAAACAAAACCAACCATTGTTACCATCTAAAAAATAAAACTAGGTATCATTTATAAAAAATAAAAATTAAATTAAATTTATGAATAATTAATGTATATTTATTTTTAAATATATTAAATACATATAATATTGAAGTAATTGGACACTTTTTTAGAATAATCTCTTTTGTCTTAAATAAGATACAAACCTTAAATTGATAAAAATATAATATAATTCATATACAAGGATTCATATATATCTATCCAAAAAATAATTTTTATTGAGAGAATACTAATTATTTATTATTAAATAATTCAAGTTTCAGTTGGTATAATAGCAAAAATTGTTGAATTTCTTAATATAGATCTAATAATTGTTGTTTTCATTAGAGTGTAAACATGTTCGGGAGGTTATAACCTTCCGATTTGTTTACAAAGATGTTATATAAACCAGATAGAGGGTTGCGGCAAAAAAGTGACCCCATGGAGATTAGTAAAAATGTTACCTCCATGGGACAAATTACCTTCCTCTTGGTTATAGGTTATCAAGAAACGTGTGGCAGGTTACCATAACCTGATTCAAAATTAACCAGAGGTAACCTTAAAACTATCAAAGAAGGTAATTTGTTCCAGTCAAAAGGTCGCGGAGCATGCGCAGTATGATTTTTTTCTCCAATTTCTCTTACTCTACCAATACCTCCATGGGGTCACTTTTTTGCCTCAAACCCCTTCTTAACGTTCTATCTCTATTATATAAGATCTTTGTTTGTTTATAAATGAAAATACTACATTGTAATCGTTTTTTCCTTATTGTCTGTGTGTGTGTGTGTGCGATTATTAATAAACAATTATTTAAACATAAGAAGACAAGTATGTATTTATATAATTAATATATACATATTGATTATGATTAAGAGGCTAATTATTATTATTTTAACTTTGAACCATTAGTGCTGCTTCGGTTTTAGTCAGAAATATTTGTTTTTATCTTAAAATAGTAATTTTCAAATTTATTTTTAAAAAAATAAATAAATAATTAGTCCAGTCAAATGGTGCATAAAAAGAGCTCAAAGTGGAAAGTTCTGGTGTAATTGTTGTTAGTGGTTTACTTTATGTTTTTTGGGGTGCTGAACACGAATCTGAAGTTGTCCAACAAAATTTCCCGCGGCAAATATGAGAAATCATCAAGAAACTACTAAAAAAAATATTTTTTATTGGTTTTCAGCTTATAACTTGCAAAGCTATCTATTAACGCAAAAAGTGGTCTAGTAGTAAAATAAAAAGGAGAAAATAACCTACAATTTATGTNGACCACT
The DNA here is from genome assembly GCA_001010745.2 of Gerris buenoi. Lineage (NCBI taxonomy): Eukaryota > Metazoa > Arthropoda > Insecta > Hemiptera > Gerridae > Gerris > Gerris buenoi. The sequence goes on along the minus strand of KZ652812.1, from coordinate 12,062 downwards.
GCGCTGAAAACAATACAGTATCACACTTGTGGCATTTTTCGACTGGTGAGATTTAGACCTGACATATGAAGATAATTCTTTTTTTTCTGTATCTGCTTTCCATGCTTCAAACTCATGCATAGAATTAAAAGTCAGTTCATGTTTACCTTGTAAGTCCTGGTGCTCCGATGTAATGTGCAGATTCAACTGACGTTTATTATTGAAGCTGGACTTGCATATTTCGCAATAAAATTTACAACTAAATTCAAAAAATTCGTGAACTTTTTTTTCGTGCCTTCTAAGATTCGAGGCATTAATTAAACTGCATTCGCAAAAGCGGCACTTAACTTTTAAATTTTCCATGGTTGAAGTCGAGTTGTTAAATGTAAACTTAAAATATTCACAAAAAGAAATAAATGACAAGGTAATTCAGGGATAATATACGGATATAATATGTGAAAGAAAGAGGATTACTTAGCACGTAATAATATAGCCACAAATAAAGTAGTTAGATGTTAAGGTTTAAGTTCAAACACGTCCACGAAAACAAAATAAGAACGAGCTACAACACAAAAACAAAAACTCGAAACTATCCCCGATCCCGCTCTTTCTTGAAAGTTAAAATACGTCAAAACTTAAAATACGTCTTGCACTCAATGTTACATCCACATCATACATTTTTGACTTAAATACGGAAATAAAGCATTAAATTATATAATAATGTTAAAATATAATACACACAAAGCAAAAGGAATATATTCATATTGTCGAAAAAAACAAAGTCTGATATCAAATGTGAAGCAAGCTATCATATTTGTTGCATTAAATCTGTTATCACTTGATAAAAAAGTATTAAGCCAATCAGCGTCTAGTATCTAGCGTTGTAGTTTTTATATAATCCGCGTGAGTACTCTGACTGCTGTGATAGAACACTCAACTATCTCGTCAGACGAGATAGTGTGATGGCTGATAATTCTATCGCGACAAAATCTAT
>KZ652811.1:92470-103181 GCA_001010745.2 Gerris buenoi | reverse complement strand
TATATATATATGTATATATATATGTATATATATATATGTGTGTGTGGGTGTGTCCTAGCTAACATGAAAGTTCTTTTTCTGACGTAAGGCTAAAAGTACATATTTTTATCTTTATTATGTATTTTCCTCCTTTCTTCATTAATGATTATCTTGACTCGTAAACGAAATAACGCAGACCCTCACTAAAATTTGAATGCTAGGCCCCACTAGCTGTCAACGATTATTTTTAGTAACGTACCTAATGTTTTCAATGCAAAACTAGATAAAGTCGTGTAAAGTCGTTCAGGACGTAGAAGCTGAACTGCTAGAATGACTTGGAACTGCGTCAGATTACATTGATTTGGACCCCTCGGATTCTTCTCTTTTATAAAATCAGACCAGAGTTCTTCTTTATCTAGTTGCATCTGTCGAATAAGCTCTGGACGAAGAATCTATAAAGAGAAATGAGAATAAACATAAGATTTTGTTTAAGGTCCAAGCTCTTTAAAACATGGGCTATATAAGACTGATTAACTTACTTGAAAATGAATGAAATCTTGTACTCTAGATTTATCAATCAACTTTGGAATGTTCTGTTGTGATACGTCGACTTTATCATCTGTAATAGATTTGCCAAGGAACAATTCCCATTCCTAAAAATAAAGTTTTTTTTTTAATAAATTGATTTTAAACAGCAAACACATGTTATAAATAAAATTTTAAAGTGATTTATTATAATATAAATATATATATTACACTGTCCGGAATTTTATCTGGATGAACCTTGTGCAACAGATGAAGTGCAAACATCAACCTGTCAGTTTTAAAGAGGGACCTTGAAATGTAATTATGGACCATTTCAACTAGAGTCTGACATTTTCCTTGAGTCGTTTTTAAAGCCTGTAACGAGATAAGGTATAGCCATATTTATCAATACATATATACGACAAGTGCTCAAGAGTAAGTTCTTAAACCAAGTAAGAAATTATCATCAATACTTGCTAGACTTTGTGATTTGTGGAATGGTAATTATTTTATGCCGGTATACTGAAGAAACATATAAAATAGCATTACGAATTACAAGAGACCTATGTCACTATTGTTTACTTTTACTATTATTAAAATTCAATCGTCTTTAGGTCCGTATGATGCAAGCATCGACGGAAGCTCCTACTTGAGTGGTTACTGATATTCGTATTTGTACATTCGGTTCGACGAGAAAACTTTATCGACCGATTTTGTATAAAATCAACGAACCTTTGACTGAGTAACAGACGATTCGAATAAACGGAGGAAGGATTTAAGCGAAATACTGTACATGTTGTTAACGAATTTAAGAGAGGAACATGCGAAGTACAATGTCGAAGCGTAGGAAGCGAACGATTTGTAAAGTTGGCATTCTTGATCAAGTTCGTTTTGGAGTTTGCTCGATTCTTCCAGTGATTTCCATATTGCCGAGCTGCTTTTCTTCGTATCGTCCAGCGAGAGAAGTAAATCCTAAAAGGAAATAGATTAGAATTATTATCTAAGTAGATTATAGCACCGATAACAATCGCAATACATATAATTATTATTCGGAGGTTCACAACTTGGAGTATGGGCATGGGCGATTTGGATCAGTTAGTCATCTTGTCTTATTACGTAAAAGTGCATAATATAGTAAAATTACCGTGAAAAATCTACCAAGGCGTCCTGATAAAATCATCGAGTCTATTCTTCAACGATGAAAAATATAGACTTTGGATTTTTTTTAGTTTCAGATGAGATGAAAGTACGCTTTACTGATCTCCGCTAATTATTAGTTAAGTGATTATGATAATTATTATACTTAGAATGGTAATATTGATTCTAATTTAAGAAGAAGAATAAAAATAAAGGATAAATTACAAAGACCTAAAAGAAGAAATGAAACAGAATGAAATGATGAAACCTTATTTTCAAGTATGTCACCCTCAGCACAAGCCAACTCCTTCAAGACCTTCTCCTGTAGATTGTGCAGCTTGTACTTCATATCATCTACTTCTTGCATCATTTTTATGCGATTCTCTTCTAAGGCTGGTTTCTCGATTCTTATAACGGTTCCGAGAAGCTGACATTTAAAAAGAAAATGTAATAATAAATTAATAAATAAATACTTTAGTTATAGACATATATGTACGAATAGTGATATCAAAATAAACATAACAAGTTTTAACACCACATTGCTTCGAATATAAGACGCACTTTGGCATCGCGAAACTCGGGATGAGTCAAGGTGCGTTTACACCTGACACTTCTCTCCGGCAATAAATGTACAATAAACAAGTGTCCGACAGAAATTGCTTTGAGTGTTTACATCCGAGAAAAATTGCTTGAGATTTCTGTCGGAGATTATAAATATGTCCGACACTTCTCGCAATGCTTAAATTTGCAATAAATGTTCGAAAAATATAATAATCGGTGTTTGCAGCTGTTGTTATAGAAGTGTCGACACTTATATCTGAGAGTAGAAACATAAATCTCAGACATACATATTTCGGTGTTTACACTACATTATTTGAGAATCACAGAATATAGTGTGAGGATAATTTGCTAAGATAAATAAATGTAACAAACAAATGTGTAAATTTGAAAAAAATAAATAAAAAACATTTTGTGTTCTTTATCACAATTTATTATTTTACAATCACTTTTTGGGTTTAGGTAAAAAGGTCAATTTATTTATTATTATTAAATGATAACAACCCATTAGTGCTCAAATTATTTTTTTTTAAAGAAATTTTTGTAATCCATGGATATGTTACTCCATTACCCCTATTATACAAGGGAAAAATGCAATTTTTCAAATATATTAATTTATCTCGCACCCAGGGGGTGTACCATATATGGTACGCTGGGCACTTATAGGTGCTCCATAGAGGTAAATAAAATATACATGTTCATTACTTTAATGAAGTAAAAAATACTTCAATATTATCTTAACATGGTTAAAAAAAAATATATATAGAAAAAATAACTATTAAAAAAATGAATCATTATTATTTATTTTTATATTGTATTTTGCATTATATATATTTTTCTTTCTTTGTTTTTTAAATTATTATCATTATACATTTTTTTTAGTAAATATATAAATTTATAAGTGTAACGTAAAAATTATAAGTGTTAAATGGTTTATGGATGAAAAGCCAGTTGATAAGAAGATTCATTCCCACCTTCTTTATACATAATCCATGCGTTGTTAACAGCCAAGAAAAAAGTGCCCAATATCACTTTCTGTTACGAATTCCTACTCTATATCAGCCGGAGTTTATATAGTACATTTTGATCAATACCTCCCATGTATTTAATATATCAAGTAAATGTTTATTTTATTATTATTATGTTTATTATTAGTTTTTTTTTGTCCAAAATATGTTTTTTTTATCTTTTTGGGAGAACCTAATTACGGAAGATAATGGTGCAACACCAACCGTATTTGACAATGCGCTAACAACCGAGTTATCTTTCCAACGGCAAAGGATCTTCCCCTCTTTTTAATTCGCTTTTTCCTCAATTTTTACTGTGGACGAATTTTTTTATGGAAAAATCCTTCGGAATGCGATTATACCTAATAGTACCAGTTCTTCCAAAATGATTATGCTTGCAAAAACGTTAGAAGATTATAGCTGGTAAAAAGATTGTCAAATGTAAAATGGCAATGGCAAATTTCTGATTTCACTAGGAAAACTTCTAATCATTTCTACTAGTTGAGCAGCTGGCAATGCTGCTCAACTGGAAATGCAAACATTTCTCATCATCAGAATTGGCTGACACCAATTTACTTGGATATATCTGAAAATCAATGAGGAAGCCATCAGATGTGTTTAACGACCACATTTTATAACCAAACCAGATAGGTTTTCCTCGGATGAACTGTTTGACCGAATAAAGATAAGCTGTGGAAAATTCTTCTCGGAACATTTGCAAAAACGGTTTATAAAACATATTATCTCAGAGCAAGAGCTATCATAGGACGAAAACATGGCGACCATAATATTTTACCATACTTTCGTCGTATGATAGCTCTTGCTCTGAGATAATATATTTTATAAACCGTTTTTGCAAATGTTCCGAGAAGAATTTTCCACAGCTTATTTTTATTCGCAGGATCAAACAATTGATTGACAGGGTTAATCACTTGGTTATAAACAAAATTCAAAATTAACTTAAACCGATTATTTCTCATTACATCAGTCACCAATGTGAAATAGCAGTGAGGGGGCATTTTCCCAATCCCAATACAATCTTTTTATGGAAGTGAAAAATAACCACTAAACATAAGAATGCCTAAAATCCTTATCAAAACATAACTCGAATAATTTAACTGGAAATTTGTTGGGATATCTAGATAGTATCTAGATAAAAACTAGATTTAGATAATATTGCATTTTGTTGAAAAAAATATCAGTAAAAGTCTAGCTACTATAAGAGCCCAGCGTACCATATATGGTACACTAAAATTTAACACAAAAAACAAGCCATCAAGAATCAACCAAAAATTATAAAATGTATGTCTACATTTAGTCACACATTATTTGAGTAGAAGAAATAGTTTTTTTCTTCTAATGATAGTTATATAATAGTTTTATAAACTTACATGACATCCACGGAATCAATCAAGATTTTGTAAAAAAAAAAATATTAAATTTAAAATTCGTTTTTTAACAGTTTACACACTTAGAACTGACAATAAAACAACTGAATAATAATTTTCAAACCTGTCTAGTTAGTTTTCATTACTTTCTTAATTATTTTGGTTCAAAGTTCACCAAGATATGTCAATTTGAAAATACCCCTTATACCGTACCATATATGGTACGCTGGGAACTAATGGGTAAACCATTTATGCATGTAAAATAGACATTTATATTAAATAACATCCCTGAACTTTTCATTGCAAGATATTTATCTCTTTTAGGAGTTAAATAAAAAATAATGAGTTTATCTTCAAACATAAACTTATCTTGTTTGCTACTCACTCTGCCCCCATTTCTAAAAATCATAACCTTTGTTTTGGTTGTTTACCTTTAAACGCACCTTTATATGCGAAGTGTATCTTATAACGGATGAATTCAAGTGTAACAGATCGAAATAGCATTTGCTTCTGTTAGCGACGTTGCGTCGGCTAACAACATGTTTTCTTGAACATGAATACTTGAACTTCTCGTTCAAGTATCGCCGCGATCGTGTATATTCGTATTATTAGCAATTCACTGCATTTCATTTGACCGGGATACTACTGTCGGGCCTACTTTATCTCTAATTTTCAGGAATTTTTAACGGGTTCCTGATGAGAAGTGGGGTGCCGGTATTTCTTAGTTCTCTTTGATGAAGATTGAGTAGCTCGGCGGCTTTTCCCCTCACTCTGCTTACGTCTGCTCCTACTCACCAAGGGGCCTTCACCCTCGTATTGCTGATTTATCTTGGTGTTTTATTTCAATTGTAGGGGGGTTAATGGGGGTGGCAGTGTAACCTGATGTCAGATCGTATGAAATGAAGGCTCTCACTTCAGTCACCTCAAGTCTGGGTTAACGCCTTTACGTAGTATTATTATTCGGGCGCCCCTCTTAAGTAAATCTTATTGGTTGACAACAGAGATTGATCACAGACGAAATTTGCATTTTCTGAGATAGGCAGATGCCAGCTTTACCAATATACCCTATAAAAAATAAACCTTAAGTTCATGTTATTAAGTTTATTGACCATAGTCATCTACCCAGGATTCGTGGACTTGTCAAATTACACAAACATAATCAACCCCTCCCTCCGGCCTATCATTGATGGCCAAAACTCACCTATTGAAAATTGATCAGCATTTATTATCTCCCTTAAAGTACCTCAACAGTAGGAATATCTGATGTCAAGAACGCACATTAGTTATAAATAACATTAAAAACACCCAGATAAACAAAGATGAAATATTATTATCCTTTGACGTTAAATCTCTCTTTACTAGCATTCCCTTAGAGGAAATGTACAAAATCATTCACTTAAATTGGGAATCAATCGAACCACAACAACATAAAAAGTAAACAGTTATTTATTGAACCCCTTAAATTTTGTTTCTCAATCAGTTATTGTACTTTTAATAATGAATATTATAGACAAATTAATGGACTGCTGATGGGAGTATAATGTCTGCAAACTTAAAGTGCTATAGCCCTTCTTGGGTTTTGGATTTAACTTTTCCGCCTCCTCAGTGTTGAAGCTTTTCGTTCACCTCTTATAACCTCTCTATTCCCTTCCCTTCGCATTCCTCCCTCACCATGCCCGCACCGGCACCTCTTCCTCTTTCAATTTGTATATCTTTGCAAAAGTTAACTTCATATTCCAACTATTTTAAATTCAGTTTAACCTAAAGTGCAAGAAAGTTTTGTGTTGTGTCACCGCACCAGATTTTATCTGCCACCTACCCCAGGCCTAGGACATCACCACCTCGCACCTACAAACCAAGTAAGCCTCTTTTCTTTCTCTACTACCTCTACCTCTCCCTTTACTCTCCCTCTTTTTCCTACAACCCTCAACTATAATTAATAATTACTCGTACTCGAAGGAACAAAAAAATAATACATTACTAACGTTTACATCTAATTTGTTTAATAAATGGATCATTAGAGAAAAAAAATAATAATAAATAAATAAAAATACATCACAAATATCATTACTAAATCATCATTAACGCAGCTTATAATATATTGCGCCGAGATATTTAAATTACAGGCACTGAATTCATAAATGAAATCAAAGCCAAAAAAAATAATATAAAAATAAAGATAACCTTTATCCAAAAAAAATAATAAAATACCTTTGGTATAAATAATTAATGAATATAAATTAAACCACGTCATCACATAATAGATAATAATAATAAACAAAAGTATTTAACTAGTGTAGCATACATTCCGCCTCGGGGTATGATTTTTCTGAACATGTATGCCAAATTTCGTCAAAATCGGCCCAGTAGGAGGGTTAACCGGGGGAATGCCGCCATCGAATTGATGTCATCTTTATCAAAAGAGAAATACTGAAATACGAGCTTACATACAGGAAGTTTATTATTTTTTTCTGCATTTATTATTAAAATCTAACAATCGTAGATAAAGTACGGTACGCAACTCGTGCGAAAACGGCATTTTGCATTGCTCGTGTGGTTTTTACCAACCTCGCTATCGCTCGGGTGTAAACTCCACACTCGCATGCAAAATGCTACTTTCCATAGTCGACGCGTAATGTACTATTACACTTAATAATTTTAACTTAATCTTACAGGAACCAGCGATTATCTCAAGTACTTACGTGAAGCGTGCCTTACTTATTTAATCCTGTATATAAGCACCAGATTCAGTCATACCACGTGGCTAGAGAGAAAGTGGTAACCAGATTACAAACGTTGGAATCCTATCACGCTTAAATTTTCTATCTACTAAGTTTGTGCGGTAGTATTTTGACGTGAGAGTGGCTATGGAGAGACCATTTATGCTTGACCTTTTAGTCGTATAGTATTTTCCCAGTCATAATAATATTATTTTATGGTTATGACTAATTCTGCACCTGCTAGGAACTTATAGTATAGATAAGAAATCAGGTTATTTTTTTTTTTTTTGAAAAAAGAATTTAATTGTTTGAAACAAATGAAAGAATTTGTATTCTGAAAGAGAATTTAATTGTTCGAAGAATTCATATTCTGAATATTAAAATAGTTTAGAAAGAATACGAGGTAATATACCTGAATATTTAATAAACCTAATAAAATCCAGTTTGACCACATGCCTGGTTTGATATCTAAGCTTCCTAATATTTTTGATTTATCTATATAGATTGTTTTAACTTCATCTTTTTAAAGGCGTTTTTAATTTTAACCTTTTAAATAATTTTACCTTTAATTTATTATAATAATTATTGACCAACTCCAACAAAAGCTTTTCCTTGCATAAATAGTAAGTAATTGAGAAGTTAGATATTAAGAAGAAGTTAGATATTAAAAGATCTTATTTAATTGAATAATTATCCATTCAATTTTNTAAAGATCAGGATCTGTGGCTTGTATGGTTGTAGTGGGAAGATCTAACTAACATTGATGAACACTTTTGTGCATTAAATAAAAAATTCTGATTATGTCCCGTTTCTTTTCTGAACCAATAGGAAAAGGTCGGATTATAGATGATAAAAGAAACTACTTACATTTCTTCTTATAAGCGAGACTGGTTTAAATAGAAAGGATTCATCTAATGATTTTTTAAATCATTTGTGTAAGGTAACCATGTAAGGATTGTACCATTTATAAATTATTTATAATTTATAAATATAAAACAAAGATTATTATAATTAAATTTAGACAAAAGAACGTAAGTCGACTTTTGTGCTATTTCCAGTATTAAATAGATGATATTATTCCATTAAGTCAAAAGGTATTATTATCTATAACCCGTTTAGAGTCAGCTTTTACTTATGTGGGTTTTACAGAAGGTAAAGTAAGGTCATGGGAATGCATTAATCAAATAAATAAGAAACAGGTTAAGTGTGTGCTAGCCAGCACACTACTTTCTGTTTCTCTTCCTATGTAAAAAGAATATAAGAAAGAAACTAGGTGATTCAGTATTTTGCTTGTATGAGGGTTGCTTCAACTTGAATCTGCCGCTGTGAACCAACAACACACACTAACACAATTTGTTTACATTTTAATATAAAACCCAGTGCCCAATCTTAGTCGGATACGATACAAATTATTTCTCCCAGACGGGAGATGGAACCCGACTTGATTTCTTTCGGGAAAACTACTACTTATACAGTTAGATTCGTATTTAAATAGACAAATAGACTAAATATTAGAATTTTTTTAATCAAAACTGTCTTAACAATTTTCAAGATATAATTATTGTTTTCACGTTTTTCCAGAGTTTTTTTTTGGGGCTACGCCCCACAAGTTGGAGCTATAATTAATATCTCAATTTCACCTCCGGGTTTGTTTTTTCTCAACCTGCATGCCAAATTTGATCAAAATCGGTCCGGTAGTTTAAGCTCTACACATCTGCACAGACGACAGAACGACATTTTTTAAAAACCATTTTTTGGACTTAAGGAACCGCAATAAATGAAAATTCATCAAAATATTATATAATGGAATATATTATATAATATTATATAATGGAAATATTATATAATGGAATTTTCGCGCTATCGCAATACATTCTCTTAAAATACTATGTGTATGAGAAAGTAAAAACCATTAGAGCGATAAAAAGGGCCATAAATCGCATTATTTTCCTTTACTTTTATAATAATTAACAATGCTAATTCCATAGCAATACTTTCTCTTTATTTAAAATATTTGTGAGAAACGAAAAAAAAAATCAGGTAGTGAATCAGATTCTAAAAGATTCTAGCAAGCCCAAAAAAATAAATTAACTTGAAACAATGATTGAAGTCGATTTTGCCGGTGTGAAGGTAAAAACAGAGTTGGTTTACATTTTAGTAGAAACCCCATACGCCGGATTTTGATAAATCAGATTTTCATTGATTCAGAGATTAATTGATTCTTTCGGTGTGAAACGGGCCTTACAAAGCAAAAACAGAGAATTATAGATTTCTCCTAAACGGCTATTTCTAGGAAGTTAAAATCTTTTGGTATTTTGTCAATTGTCAAAGCCTTGTAAAAAAAATAGTTCATTTATTGGTATATCGTATTCGGTTGCTGATGACATTGACTTATGCCATTATGTCCTTTGACTTATGTCATTATAACTTTGAGATATGACATTATTCCTTTGACTTATGTCATTATTCCTTTGAGATATGACATTATTCCTTTGACTTATGTCATTATATTTATTGAATTATTTTTTTTGTCCTTCGTCGATTGTTACAAATAATGTTAACGATATAGTTTGATAAAAGAGTTATATTTTATCGATTATTTTAAAGATCAGGATCTGTGGCTTGTATGGTTGTAGTGGGAAGATCTAACTAACATTGATGAACACTTTTGTGCATTAAATAAAAAATTCTGATTATGTCCCGTTTCTTTTCTGAACCAATAGGAAAAGGTCGGATTATAGATGATAAAAGAAACTACTTACATTTCTTCTTATAAGCGAGACTGGTTTAAATAGAAAGGATTCATCTAATGATTTTTTAAATCATTTGTGTAAGGTAACCATGTAAGGATTGTACCATTTATAAATTATTTATAATTTATAAATATAAAACAAAGATTATTATAATTAAATTTAGACAAAAGAACGTAAGTCGACTTTTGTGCTATTTCCAGTATTAAATAGATGATATTATTCCATTAAGTCAAAAGGTATTATTATCTATAACCCGTTTAGAGTCAGCTTTTACTTATGTGGGTTTTACAGAAGGTAAAGTAAGGTCATGGGAATGCATTAATCAAATAAATAAGAAACAGGTTAAGTGTGTGCTAGCCAGCACACAGCGAGGGTCCGTAGGCAACACTGTATTGTTTAAGTAGTACCCTATTGATGGTGTTTTTTAAAATACTAAAAAGCTTACTTTGAACTATCCTATGATTGTGATATTCTCAAAACACATAAACAAACTTCTGATGAAGTATTGTTTTGCCATTGAACCGAAAAACAGCCATCTAAATACATCGAAAAGACCATAACTATAAAAAAAACTATAACAAAATTTTTTATAGTTTTTTTTTTATATAGGCAAAACGTATTTTGCCTATAAAAAAAAAAAAAAA
>KZ652811.1:79110-92410 GCA_001010745.2 Gerris buenoi | reverse complement strand
CGGAAAACGCAGCCATATACATACATCGAAAAGACCATAATTATAAAAAACGTATTTTGTCAATAAAAAATAAAATAATATTTTTTTCGAAATTTCCAAAAAGTGGTATCTTTACTTTTGGTCGAAGAATGTTCAGGAATTTTTTCAGATTTCTTTTACTTGACATAAGCAAGATAGAAGGGGGGGACACGTTTCACAACCACTTCAAACGTACCTGCGCTCACCCTATCAAAGTTATAACCAAAGAATTATATATTTTTGTAATCAGCTCGACGTACCCTTTAATATGATACCCCTCACGATGTCAAAAAAAAATTAAAAAATTTAACCCTTAAGTTTTTTTAGCCTAAATTTTTTGAATTTTTTTTTTAAGTCGCTATATTTTTAACATGTGTGGGTAGGTACAAAACATATACATACCAAATTTCAAAGTCAAATGTGTAGCCGTGAGAGCATGCGACGGACGGACGGACAGACAGACACACGCGCGAAAATATAAGGGTCCTTGGCTTTTGCCTACGGACCCTAAAAAATTGACATATTTGACTTATGTGGTTTTTCCCGCCGACACTAGATATATTATATATAAAATCATGTCAAATTAGATTGAAACCCATTATGGAGGCCCAGTGGTAGAGACGAACTGAGACCTGGCGACCCGCCCAGTAATGGAAAAGTCAATTAGATGGGCCATCAATGAATTTGAGCCCTTCAAGGCTGCTGGACCAGAAGAAATCTTCCCAGCGTTACTGCAAAAGGGAATGAACCGCCTGGTATCCAGAATTGAGGTACTATTTAGAGATGGTGTAGCTTTGGGCGTGATGCCGGAAATATGGAAGGCTGCTAGGGTGGTCTTAATCTCTAAAGCAGGGAAGAAACACTACAACCAAGCTTAATCCTTACGACCCGTAAGTCTCACGTCCTTTATTTTTAAGACGTTGGAAAGGATAATAAATAAATATCTAATGGAAGAGATTCTACCTAGAAGTCTGCTGCATGCTAATCAGCGCGCATACTTAATAGGGAAGTCCCCGGAAACAGCCCTTCATGCGGCTACTTATAAAATAGAAAAAGGGATACAAAAAGGAGACTATACTTTGGCTCTCTTCATTGATGTGGAAAGTGCCTTTAATAAAGCAAAGATGAGGAATATAGAAAAGGAAATTTTGACGAGGAACCCTCCTCAAGCCATCATTGAATGGATATTGTCCTCTCTGAAGGGGAAGAAAGCAGAGGCATTACTAAATGTCCCTTTCACCGCACCTGTGGTGTCTAGCGATGGATGGGCTCTTGAGGAGGCTGATAGAGGAGAGGATTTAGAAATCTAGATGTTCAGGCGTAAGCAGACGACGGACTAGTCTTGGTAAGAAGCAAGTTCCTAGACACATGCTGTGAAAGAATACAACTCACCTGCAGGATTATTTAAAGATGATGTAAAGACGTCGGACTCTTAAGTCAATCCATCTAAGACAGAGCAAATTTTCTTCACCAGAAAGAGGAAAATATTAGGTTTCAAGGTACCCAAAATAGTTTATAAAGATCTTAGTTTGGCAAAAGTTGTTATATCTAGGTATTACCTTCGACCCAAAACTGGCTAGGAGGACACATATAGAAAAGGCAATAGGAAAGACTACAATGATGTTTTGGCAACTGAGGCGGGCAGAGGGGAATAACTGGGGATTATCCCTCAAAATTCTCAAATGACCTTTGATCCAATATGGAGCTCTGATCTAGTGGCCAAGGATAAAAGCAGCCAGCTCGGCTAAGAGGCTCGACAAAGTTCTGAGGATAGCTTGTAGAAGCATAATAGATGCAATGAGGGCGACACCTGTAGCTACTCTAGAGGCTCTGGTAGGCATCCCTCCACTAGGAGCCTCTAAACTTTTGTGTATACCAGAACCCGCAGTTGATTGGTCTAAAGGCCAGACTAAATCAGCTGTTAATAACTTGATATGGGATGAAGCAGAGAGGGAATGGATAGAAACGGAGGGATGCAGGAAGTCCAAGATGGTACTGCCGAAAATAAGCAGGAGGAAAACTAGATGGCTCTTAGGACTAAGTAGAATCAATATGAGAAATCTGGTTGGAGTGCTAACTGGACACTGTAGGCTCAGAAGACATTTGGTACTACTAAAAGTATAAAAGGACCCCACATGTCAAGAGTTTGGCGAGGGGGCAAACGGTTTAACATTTCCTGGGAGAGTGTGAAGGATATGGGAGATTGCGCTTCCATATTTTAGGGAAAAGAGGAATAAGGGTAGAGGAACTTGAAACTCTGGAATGGCAAGATATCCTCTCCTATAAATTTAAAATTCTAAACAGAGTTCAATTTAACGCAAATTAATATTTTTCATAAAATATCTTATTTATAATTAACTGATCTATTACATTGCAGTTATTATTATATAACATAACATTATAATTATATTATATCGTATGATAATCTACCATTTATTATTAAAATAATTTATTGAACGGAAATAAAAATATTTATGATAAAATATTATATCNATTCGGCTAGCTAGAATCTTGTAGAATCTGATTTATCGTATCTGACTCACCAAAATTAGGCGCTGCGAATTTATATTGAAATGTAAACAAACTCTGTTTTTCCCTTCACACCGGCAGAATCAACTTCAATCAACCCTGACAGAAGCAAAATAGAGACTGACATTTTTTACTTTCTCATATATACATTTTAAGTAAAGAGAAAGTATTGTTATGGACATAAAAATGATAATTATTTTAAAAGTGAAGGAATATAATGCGATTAATTACGCATTTTATTATTCTAATGATTTTTACTTTCTCATACAAGTGGTATATAAAGAGAAAGTATTGTGCGCGAAAGTTTAATTTTAATATATTTACACGTTTTGAAGTCCCCTGAGTTTAAAAAAAGGTTTTTTTTTTTTTTTTTTTTTTTTTTTTTTTTTTTTTTTTTTTTTTTTTTAATTTTTTTTAAATGTCGCTCTGTGGTCTGTACAGATACGTGGAGCTTACAGTACAGGGCCGATTTTAATAAATTTTGGCATACAGGTTGAGGAAGAACATACCACGAGGTAAAATTTAAAAATAAATTATAGCTCCAAATATTGAGGCGTAGTCCCCAAAAACTCTGAATAAACGTGAAAAACAATTATTTCTTGAAAATGATCCGAAGACTTATTACACGAATTATATTGATGATGGTCGTGCCTCCACTCCAGCTGATTTAATTTGAGTCAATCCTGATTAACCCCACTCTCTCTGATTATACATAATTGTTTTCTTCTTTGTAACTTGAGTTGGGAACACGAATGAGGTTTTTTTTATTAACGCAATATTATTTTCGCATTATTAAATATGGAAGTAAAAGAAAATGGCGCGATTTGACGCTTTATATTGTTCTGATGATTTTTAATTTATTGCTTGTACGAAGTATACAGGGTGGTGCAAAAGTCTCCCCCTCCCTTCAATTTATAACGGTACTAGATAAATTACTGAAACTCGGGGTATCTATAACATGCAGAGGGATGTTTGTTTTCATCCTACCGCGGGCACCAGTAAAATCTAAACTTAAGATTTTACAAAAATACAAGTTTTATACCCCGAATACTTCGTATATGAGAAAATAAAAATCATCAAAATAATAAATAGCGTCATAAATAGCACCGTTTTCTTTTACTTGCATAATTAACATTTCTATGTGCATCACAATACTTTCTGTTTCTCTTTCTATGTAAAAAGAATATAAGAAAGAAACTAGGTGAGTCTGTATTTTGCTTGTATGAGGGTTGCTTCAACTTGAATCTGCCGCTGTGAACCAACAACACACACTAACACAATTTGTTTACATTTTAATATAAAACCCAGTGCCCAATCTTAGTCGGATACGACACAAAGTATTTCTCCCAGACGGGAGATCGAACCCGACTTCCCGCCCTCTCCAGTAATTTAAATACGTATTTATAAATAGTATATAGTTATTTTATCAGGACATGGATTTCTTTCGGGAAAACGACTACGTATACAGTTAGATTCGTATTTAATTAGACAAATAGACTAAATGTTAGAATTTTTTAATCAAAACCGTCTTACCAATTTTCAAGATATAATTGTTTTCACGTTTTTCCAGAGTTTTTGGGGGCTACGTCCCACAAATCGGAGCTATAATTCATTTCTCGATTTCACAACCTGCATGCCGAATTCGATCAAAATCGGCCCGGTAGTTTAAGCTACTGGGCCGATTTTGGGCTAAATGTCGTTCTGTCGACTGTGAGAACGACATTTTTTAAAAACCATTTTTTGGACTCCATCAAAATATCGAAATCGAATTTTCGCTCAATCGCAATACATTCTCTTAAAATACTATGTGCACGAGAAAGTAAAAATCATTAGAGCAATAAAAAGCGTTGTAAATCGCATTATTTTCCTTTACTTTTATAATAATTAACAATGCTAATTCCATAGCGATACTTTTTCTTCAGTTAAAATATTTAAGAGAAAGGAAAAAAATTCAGTCAGTGAATCAGATTCTAAAAGATTCTAGCAAGCCCAAAAAAATAAATTAACTCGAATCGACGATTGAAGTCGATTTTGCCGGTGTGAAGGTAAAAACAGAGTTAGTTTACATTTTAGTAGAAATCCCTTCCGCCGAATTTTGATAAATCAGATTTTCATCGATTTAGAGATTAATCGATTGTTTCGGTGTGAAGGGGTTTTCTATAGTAAATACGCGATTCATTTTCTTTGATTTAGAGATTAATTAATCAATTACGTTTCGGTGTGAAACGGGCCTAATGGATAATAATCCGACTGGGAGGCAATGTAAACCAGTCATCATTAGATTGGAATTTTTTTATCAGCGCTACCGAATTTAAAACCTTTACATTGGCGTGCGTCGTTCTTTCGATACAGGCACTTCTTCGTCTGGTTCTGCGAATAATGCCCAAACAGTATTTGAAAATAATATCGAGTTTAAATTAACTANAAAAACTCAGGTTTCGGTCACAAAAATCGTCACTATGTTACATTCCCGACGTTTTGGTTTTTACTTAAAACCTTCTTCAGGGGCCTAAAAAACAAACTAAATACAAAATAGTCATGAAACAAACACAAATGACTAACACAACAGAAAAACTAAGAAGCTACTGCACAATATAAACTGATTCAAAACCTAAACTCAACGTAAAACATCTGAACAACGACTGAAACATTCTGACGCGTCAACACATATAAATACAGAGAAAAACCACAGCCTTCTTGATACAAACATACTTTTTTGTGTTTTTAAAACATTTTTGTGTTTTTAAACATGTTTTTGGAGGATCAGTTTTTCGTCAATGTTTTGGTTTACCAATGGGGTCACCTGTGTCTCCAGTTTTAGCCAATATTGTTATGTTAGATTTATTGAAGGTTTGCCTTTCTGGGTTAGGTGACATTGTAAAGTTTGTAAAGCTATATGTGGATGATTTTTTTTTTAATTGTCAGGAAAGGTCAGGAAGATACTGTACTTGATATGTATAATTCTTACCATGCGATTTCTTAAGTAAGAGTTCAGGGTCGGTTATATCTACGAACAATACATGGAGGCACATTGCGTGAAGATTTAATTTCACTTGTAAGACGATTTAATGTCTAAACTAGAAAGAGAGCGTACATGTATAAAAAAGAGAAAGAGTAATTTTTGTAGCTCTTTCAAGGGTATCCAGGTGTTTTGGGTGGATGGAAGTCCAAGCCATTTGACTAAAACCCGATTCTTGTTTCGCCGGACAACACGTTTAATTAAATAATACTCTGGAAAAAGGGTTTTCTTCAACTCCTCCTCGTAAAACTTGCCCAGGATCGGCTGTCAGATGTGTCAGGATGTGCCAAAATCGACTAAATTGTATAGGGGTACGTCACGTTGAAACACCTGATTCACTTGAAACTATTCGTTAGTACAGCGGGAAACTGAAGTGGTATCTAAGTCACCTTCAGCTGACCCCGAAGACCTTCTCTGCGAATCCCACTTCGTGGAAACTCATTATAGGGATACTAAGGGAAGATATGGTGTCTCCCTCCCTTTTAAGCATTCACCTCTGATAGGTAGCAATCGTGATGCTGTTCTTAAATGTTACATTAACTTGGAGCGCAGATTAGCTAAGTCCTCTCAACTTGATGTTGAATATAATGATTTTCTCAGACAGTACCTCGCTATGGGTCACATGTCTCTTGCTCAGTCTTCTTCTCCTTACGTTATTCCTCACCATGCCGTGGTAACAAGTAAACTTCGTGTTGTCTTTCACGCTTCCTTCCAGGACTCCTCCAAGCTATCTCGCAATCAACGTCTTATGGTTGGCCCTAAGCTTCAACGTGACTTACCAGCCATTCTTACTACTTTTCGTCTGCACCCAGTTGCCTTGTGTGCTGACATTCGAATGATGTATCGACAATTCTGGATAAAACCTGAAGACCGAGAATTTCAACATATATATTTTGGAGACCAGATCCAAGTTCACCCATACTTGAGTACGAGCTCAATACCATCACTTATGGTCTGAAACCAAGTGCTTATCAAGCTCAACGCTGTCTTCATCAGCTAGTGAGTGATGAAGGTGGTCGTTTCCCTTTAGCTTCGGAAACCGTTCTCAAATGTGGTTACGTAGATAATTTCGTATCTGGCGCATCTTCGCTCGAAGAAGCTTTCAAACTTCGAAGTGAGTTAACGGAGTTGTTAGGTCTCGCTGGACTAGAATTAAGAAAGTGGGCTAGCAACGTGCCAAACTTGCTCAATGGTATTCCTAGGGTGCTCTCACACTGGATCCGACTACATGCGACTTCCGACTACGTACGACTACGCACGACTCGGTAGTAAGACTTGGAGCGGGAGCCAGGATGGCCGAGGTGCTAAAAACACCGCGCAGCTATCACTGAGTCGAGGCAACTCGAGGTCGTGGGTTCGATCCCCTGCCATGATACTCTGAATTGCATCAATGAATCGCGGACGGTGCAGGGCGAGGGACACCCTTTATGGGGACTCTTCCCCCACTCTTTGACGCTCGCTTATATAGCTTACTAATGACCTCACCATACTCGCTTTNTTTTTTTTCAACCATATTTATTCTGCCCGTTGCCACGGGCTTAACGGCTAGTATAAATATAGATCTACAAAAACTTTTCCTAATGCATTTATCAATGTACAAATTTATCATCTCTACTTTATTAAATTAATTTAAATTTAAATTAATATAATAATTAATATATGATAGGTATATAAACATACCTAACATATTTTAATTTTATTGAAATTATTTGTACTTTTTTTTTTTCTTTTTTTTCCATAACTTTAAAGAAAAAGTTTTGTTTAATTGAAATCTGAATAAATTCAAAGATTTTACGCGACCCAAAAATATCGACCCTATTTTGGGTCGCGACCATAGGGTTGGGAAAGGCTGATGTAGATTACTAAAAAATACAATTAAAATTTTATTTCATCCAGCGAATTAGAGAAAATTGTTTTTTTTTATTTTCTCTCTCTCTCTCTTGATAATGGTCATAGATACAAAAAAAAGTTTCTAAACAAAATATAAAATTAATTCTGCATTTAAGAATCTACCAGCAGTGCAACGCAAATAAAGTTAAGGGAAGAAAAGGGGGCAATACCCCTGAAAAATCTCCCTGTAGATTCTCCCAAGACTTAGATCATTGGCATGCCCAAGTCCTACAGAGTAATGTATATTCCCCAAATCGTATTCCTCAAAAATCAAAATCTGTTTATAAATTAACTTAACTTACGGATATAAAAAAAAAATAACTAAAAATAACTGTTAAATCTGAAAAAAAAACGGTGTAAAAATGTATGAAAAACTGTATAAAACAACCTAAAGACTTTATTAAAATCTGTAGGGTGTAGTTTTTGCTCCGTAAGTCGCATGTAGTCGGACGAAAATCCCAGCCAGCTGGGATCGAGCCGCAGGTCGGAGGTATACGCACGTAGTTGGACGACTAGTTCGGATGCAGTGTGAGAGCGCTGATAACATTGCTAAGGTTGGGATAGTTCGTCCGACTACGTACGACTACGCACGACCAAAAGTCGCATGTAGTCGGATCCAGTGTGAGAGCACCCTACTGAACATCTTAAGGACACTCTCGTCTTCTCCGATGAGGCACAAGTTATTAAAATTCTTGGACTCATGTGGGATCCAGTTTTAGATAGTTTTCGTTATCGTGTTCGCCGTTTCGAAGGTGAAGTCACTAAACCATCCTCTCGTATATTGCTAGGATCTTTGATCCATTAGGACTTCTTGCTCCTGTGGTTTTCTGGGCCAAGGAATTTCTTCAAACACTTTGGAATCATAATCTAGAGTGGGATCAATCTCTACCTTTAAATCTTCAAGACCAATGGCTTCAAAATATAGCATTGTATCCAGAACTCGAATCTCTCCATATTCCTCGTCATATCTCTAGCTTCTCAAGTTCTCACCTTCTCATCGGTTTTTGCGACGCTTCCGAAAAAGGATATGTGGCGACAGTTTACCTCAGCAGTGAAAATGGCTCCGAAGTGCGTTGCTCTCTCTCGCAAGCTAAGTCAAGGGTTGCCCCCGTAAAGATGGTTAGCATCCCTCGCTCAGAACTCTGTGGCGCTTTGCTCCTCTCAAATCTCATGGAATCAGTTCTTACTTCATTTCCTACTGAATACAAAGGTGTTCACTTGTTCACTGATTCTCAAATAGTTCTTGCGTGGATACGCACGCCTCCTCATAAATTGAAGACATACGTTGCTAATCGCGTATCTGAAATAATGAGTTTAACCTCTAATTTTCTTTGGTCTCATGTTATCTCCGAAAATAATCCTGCGGATCTTTCATCCCGAGGTTGCGATCTAGTTCAGCTCATTAACTCTGCTCAGTGGTGGCATGGGCCAACATTCCTTCAAGATCCAGTCTCGTCGTGGACTACTGACAACTCACCTCAAGTACTGGAAGCAGACCTTCCTGAGTTAAAAGAAGCTCAACCTCCGATGTTAGCTATTCTAACATCACCTAATCACCTCTATGAAATTCTTCAGCATTTTTATCAATTTCGCAAGATGCGAAGAGTCTTCGAGATAATTTCTCGCTTCCTCAAAAACTGTCGACACCCTCCGTCTGAGAAGAAAAGACAGGATTTATTTCTTTCATCAAAGCATTTAAAGGATGGAACTCTCCTGGCTGTACGAGTAACCCTGATCGTAGACTTTTCAGATCTACTGAAAGATCTTCAATGCAACAAGGAAATTAAGTCTACCTTTCGTCCTCTGGCTCCCTTTCTCGATGAAGAGGGTCTGATCAGGGTGGGCGGGAGATTTCGCAACTCTGAATTACAATACAACCAGAAGCACCCTTTGCTTCTTCCTAAAGATTGTCATCTTTCCAGACTTACATGTTATCATTATCACCAGATTACTTGTCATTCAGGTCCGCGTATTGTTCAAGCTTTAATTCAAATGGAATTTTGGATTATTTTTCTCCGTCGTTTACTTCGCCAGCGTATTAAATCATGTCTTCGATGGTTTAAATTTACTAATTTACACATTTCACATTCCAGCAGATGGACTCGATTGTGGCAGCTCTACCAGACCTTCTGGCGTCGCTGGTCCCAAGAATATTTGTCCACAATCACTCAACGGCACCGATGGACAAAGGCTTCTCCCAACATATCCGTAGGGGATATAGTATTTATGCAGGGTATTAAATCTTCACCCTTGTCTTGGCCCATAGGTCGAGTGTCTCAGGTGCATCCCGGTGCTGACGGAGCTGTTAGAGTTTTCACGCTGCGTTCGGGTGGTAGCACTTACATCCGACCTGTCAACAAACTCCCCCGTCTTCCTTCACAGCAATAGTTAACCCTGCACTTTTTTTTCTTTTCTTCCTTAAAAGTAAATTTTCCTTTGTCAATTTAGGTGGGCGGTATGTTAGCGCCATTTCTATTATTTGTCTTTTTTTCCTCCATAGTTGATTTTATTCTTCATGACCTATGTCCGTAATTTTCATTGGTCACCTGTTATCTGTGACTTGCGCGAGTTGCTGCGGGAGTCACGTGTTGCTTTTAGTTACCCTCCTGATCTGATATCGAGTGGTAGACTGTTTAATTCTTTTTCTTCTAATTCCGCGGCGTCTCTACCGCCATCTTCATTGACCTGAAGTCAAGTGTTTTCAGTTTCTACAGTTATAAATTATCATTTATCTCATTATCATTATTATTTATATAATATCGTATCGTACCATATCTTCGTGGAAAACCCGGCTGGAAGAGAGAAATCGGCGAAAGGTCGCTCCACTGCAAGCACGCCGAAAACGCGAAACCGTCACCGGTGAGTGCGTTCTCATTTATTTATTATTTCCTATTTTGTTTCATTCCCTTGTGCCACCCGAAGTGGCGCATACACATACATTGTTGAGCATCTTACACACTGTTTTTTTTTTTTTTTTTTTTTTTTTAAGCAATCCTTATCCGATTTCACTTAATCTTTTTTTTTTTTTTTTGGAACGAAGTTCCTTATGGCACGTTCTAAGCCCGGGAGTGAATCCGAAAAAAATGTCACGCAAAATCCATTACGAAATCTACCGATAATGGCGATAGCTTGTGTAAAAGTTGACCGATTTAGTTGAAATTTGGTACACATGTTCATTTTACCAATGCCCAAGTCAAGTTCGTTGGACAACGTTATCCGCCCAAGCGTTCACGCGCAACGCTCGCGTAAACGTAAGCGTCAAATTAAAAAATTGGAATTTTTGGACGGGAAAAAATTCTAACTTCATCTATTTAATGAGACAAACAACTTTTTTAAATACATTTTTTTAGTAAAACGAACACCGACACTGCTATGAAGTGATAAAGATCGCTGAATTTATTAAAGCGGACCAAAACGATTAAAAAAAAGAAAACAACGTTTTTACCGATATCTTACGTTCTAACGTAACGATTTTAATGAAACTTTGTATACATCACCTATAGTTATAGCACAATTGAAACAAGCATGTAAAATTTCAACCTGATACAAGCAAAAGTTTTTGTGAGTTAATGATTTATATTTTTTATTTTAATATTTAATTGGATTAATTTACCGTCGGCGTTTAAGGGGACAGTTCTTTTTTGTTCTACAACCATCGGCTTTATAAATTTATTTATAACACACTAGTCGGCACTATAAATTTATTATTAACTTTTTTCTCAATATACAATACATTATTTATTGAAAGACGCTCACTTCAAAGATAATAAAAAGCTTTTCATTTAATTTTGCCTTAAAAATAGTTAGTTACTTATGTTTTGTTTTTATCTAACTCCACCACGTATAAGTAGTTATTACTGTGATTTTATAATTTATATTTATAATTTACCTACCTCAATGAATATTATTTTGAGGTAACACTGTCAATTTCAAAATTAGTCAGTACCAACACATCATGATGGACGCTTCTCCTCCGCAAGACGATAACGCTTCTTCTCAGCAAGATGAAGATAACTTAACTATCAACGATTTAGAACTTGGTAACTTTTATAATACTATACACTTTACTCCTACAGAAATGATACACACACACATACACAATTTTTTTTATATTCTTTTGGATGTATTATACTTCATGTGTAATATGGAATATCGGGGGACCAATTTAGTAGCGACATTGGACCCACTCGAGTCATATCACTGTTAGTGGAAGTATATTTACCATATAGGCTGAGATATATATTTTCACCGGAATAATAAGAAACTAACATTTGAATCCTATCTATATGGTATATACTTATTAAATTAAATTCAATATTGACTTCACCTTGTTTTCCAATCTTATATACATTTCTGCGTGTTTATAGATATAGCTTAACAGTGCTATGTAAATTTCGTCGATTCCACAGGAAAAACGCATTGATTTTTCTATATATGCCTGGTAGACACTGTCAAAGGCTTTTTAAAAATCAATAAATAATAATGCAAGGGAAAAGTTGTATTTTAGAGCCTTTGACAGTAATTGTTGGATCACAAGTATTGCATCACAGGTAGAATAATTCTTTTTAAAGCCAACTGGAGAATTAAAATGTAACTATTTCGTTATTCTTGTAGTAATGATGCACATAAATAACTTATAGACTCCTGAGAGCAGGTTTATTGGTCTGTAGTTTTTTATTTCAAGTCTGTCAATTTCAAATAACAAAAGATTAGTTTAGATTGAAGCCGAAGATTAGTTTAGTTTGATTAGTTTAGTTTGTCTGGGATTTTTCTTTTCTTCAAACAGAGATTAAATAGTGAAGATAGTTGTTCTGTTAGTTCTGCTCCTCCCGCTTTAAACTCTTCGTTGCTTATGTTGTCCAGTCCTCCTGTTGTACCCACTTTAAGTTGCCATCGAATATTTTCTATTTCTTCCTTCAACACTTCTTTTACATTCTCATCATCATTTTTTATCCATTCTTATGAGTAGCTGGCATGGGAATCTTCTACTTCGTTCTTTATATTATCGGGCAAGCTATATTATAGTTCCTTATAATAATCTGTAATAATGTCTAGAATTTCTTCAGTGTCTCTCTTAATATCTCCTCTCCTATCCTTCATGGCTACTATATTCAATCTACCTATTTTTTGTTGGCACATGCATTTTTCTAGACTTGACCCCTCATTTATTGCCTTCTTAAGTTCCTCTGTTCCTTCTATTTGACCACTCCTTAATCTTCTTGCGAATTGTTTTAGGTACTTCTGAAAACTCTATCTTATATTTTCCTGTTCTCTTATGATGTCTTCTTCTATTCATAAGTTTTCTTATTTCTACTGGCATTTTCTAGCAAATGTGTTTTTTTCTCTTCTCTGCTACTCATTCATGTTTTAATATTCTGTTCGTTAACCTATTTATTACGTGTACTATTCTCTTTTTGAGTACATTCAAATTATCCTCAAAAATTAAGTAGATCAAAAATGGTGTTTTTTTAGGTAGCTTCTTCTGCCAAGATTTCTTAATGCCGATGTTCACAACAGCTTTTAAGGCCCTATGTTCTCTACCAGTATTAGTATTTTCTTCCACGATTACATCATCTATTATCTCCTTCCTACTACAAAGGAAGTAATCGATCTCGTTCCGTGTGTTCCCGTCAGGGCTATCCCATGTCCATTTTAGCAATTCGGTTTTCTCATAAAAGCTATTCATAATAAATAGGTGGTTAGAATTGGCAAATTCTATATCAACCTGCTGCCCCGTTCGTTCCTCGTTCCAAGTCCGTGTCTCCCTATAGCTTCCTCTCCCTCCGTTTTTCCCACTTTGCTGTTCCAGTCTCCACAAACCCAGTCTCTACAAATATATAGTGG
>KZ652811.1:51561-70674 GCA_001010745.2 Gerris buenoi | reverse complement strand
TTCCGTATCGCTTATTCGTTTCGGATAAGACATCAGGTTTGAAGTTTTTAATAGACACCGGAGCTGATTTTTCTATTTGCCCACCTAGAATAATTGACAAACCCAATAGGAGTGATTACGCATTGTATGCAGCGAATGGAACAACTATAACGACCTACGGAGAACGACTTCTTACTCTTGACTTAGGACTGCAAAGAAGATTCTCCTGGCCTTTTATTATTGCAGACGTGAAGAAACCTATAATTGGTGCGGATTTTCTTAACAAGTTTAATATTTTAGTAGACTTAAAAAACAAAAGACTGATAGACAGGTCTACAAAATATTTTTCTAATACTCGTTCATCATCAGCAAGTATCGACAAAGATATCGGAACTATCACCAAAATTGAAACCGACAATTTCACAAATATTTTAAGAAAATATCCTGACGTTACAAGACCTACAACGACAAACTACTTCACCAACATCTGCAAAGAAAATCTTCACAAAGTCACTCACACCATTGAGACAAAAGGAGGTCCCACATATGCTAAAGCAAGACGTCTAGCACCTGACAAACTTAAGATCGCCAAAGAGCATTTCCAAACCATGCTGGAACTTGGAATATGCCGACCTTCCAAGAGCTGTTGGGCCAGCCCTCTTCACATGGTCCCGAAGAAAGGAAACGATTGGAGACCATGTGGAGATTACCGCAGGTTAAACGCAATCACCATCCCTGACCGGTATCCCCTGCCCAACATTCAAGACTTCGCTAACCTTTTGGAAAACAAACATATTTTTTCAAAATTAGATATAGTTCGCGCATATCATCACGTGCCCATGGAAATTTCGGACATAGAAAAAACAGCGATAATAACTCCCTTTGGCCTTTTTGAATTTTTGGTTATGCCATTCGGATTGCGAAATTCAGGCCAGACTTTCCAAAGATTTATGAACAGAATCCTAGGAGACCTACCGTTCGTTTTCGTATACCTAGACGACATTTTAATAGCCTCAGAAAATCTAGAAGAACATCTATCTCATTTCGAAACAGTAATTCAAAAATTAAATCAGTTCAAAATTTCAATTAATATTAAAAAAAGTATTTTTGGAGTTAAAGAATTAACCTTTCTGGGTTACCATATTACTCAGGAAGGAGTAAAACCAGCACCAGAAAAATCAGAGGCAATAGCACAAATGGAACCCCCGAAAACCATTCGAGCCCTAAGAAGATTTTTAGGCGTAATAAATTTTTACAGACGTTTCCTTCCTTCAGCTGCGACACATCAAGCTCCACTTTTCGACTTAATTAAGGGTAATCCGAAAGACAATGAGGAAATCATCAAGAAATTGACACCAATCGTCATTCAATTCCAATTCCAATAAATCGCTACAATGTTCTGTTTACACACAACGATAAATCGTAACGATTCAGTCGTTACGATAAATTGCAACGATTTATCGTAGCGTGTAATCCTGGCTTTAAAGATAAAATTTTCCACAAAAAAGTCTAATAAATTTTTACGTACAATGGACGGTAAGGAATAAAGGGCAAAGAATATCTATGAATATTTAGTATCCGTCGCCACACGACTTTTTACGTATTTTTACGAATATCTCACTTCATATAGCTCGGAGGCACATAAAGGTGGCTATCAAAAAGAAAAATTAATAAATATCCCATAAAAAAAGGCCTCTTTCATTTTTTACATACAACGAACGGTTTAGCAAAAAAAATCTAGCTTACTATAACTTGCGTAGTGTTTGCACGACATTTTACGTATTTTTGCGAATATCTCGCTTCCTCAAAATCGGAAACCAATTGAGGATCAAATTAAAATTAAAGATTATAAAATTTCACACGGGAAACATTATGATAATTTTTTACGTACAATAAACAGTTTTGATAATAAATTGCTCCGAAGTTTCTTTTCCAGGCGTAAAAACGATCAATAATTTTGGCTTTTCCCTGAGGCAGCTCCACGGTGGTATCTGTTATTCTATATCTACGAGGGACATTTCATGTCAGTTTGGACGTAGTTTAAAAATATTTGTGCTCCCAGTGTTTTAATATTTTACAAAGGTAATTTTTACGGTGGCAATTAATTGCAAAACAATGTTTCATGTGTAACGAACAGGTCTTGAAGGCGGAACGTGGTATGAAAAATTTAAAAGAAAAAATGTATCAAAATCTACAATCTATCTATACTATACATCTAGAATATACTATGTAAAGAAGATACTATGTATCTAGAATATACATTATATAATATTTTTGTTCCGAGGTAACATCCTTATTTTTAAGTGCAAAAACTATTACAGCGGATTTAAACTTTTTAAACGGTCCCCGGTTCTTATAGTAAATAGAAAAAATAATTCTAATACTCTATACTAGGCAGCGGCCTTTAGGGGTGGGGGAAGGGGGGTTGACGAGCGAAGCGAGTAGGGGGCTGAGCCCCCTATTTTTTATTAAATTAATTTGTTTCTATTTTGTAATTTATTGTTTGCAAACTTGCATGGACTTCAATATATTATATAACATTCAAAAATAATTTTTTTTATGGCTACTGAACAGAGAGACAAGGAAACGGCTCATTGACACAAGGAGAAGAGATGCCTTTTTTTTTTGTTTTTTTTTTTCCATATGAAGAGTAAACAAAGGTTTCTAGGCATGATTTAAAAAATCTAAAAACAGGGATCTCTTTGAAATGGTCAGTAGAGTATCTGTACAAAATTTCAGCTTTCTAAGTTAAATAGGGAAGGCGTCAGTTAGGTTTAACAATTTTAATATGGGTTGTCCAGCCTTAACTAAAACAACACCTGATAAGGTATTGTCTTGGGGTGTTATTACTGGTCTCTAACTGCCTACTCAATAAGGGGGTTACGCACATTATTATCGTTTTGCTAGTTGAGGGCGTCATCGGCCGCCTGCTCCTCCTGTGCGTAGCGCCGGCGCTGAGTATGTTGGAAGAGAGTGGCGTCAGATCGAGCTGAATGAAAAATAATGGGTCAATTGTATTGTGACGTTTGGTTAAAATAAGAAAAAAAGAAATTTTAAATAGAATAAAATAAATAAATTAAAATACGGAACTCAACCCTTTAAGGGTACCACGGCAAAACGCCGATTTGCAAATATTAATATAATTAAATGTAAAAATATGTAATATGTTACTGAAATTGTTCATTTTCAATAAATGGATTTAAATTAGAATTAAACAATTAAATATAATGTAACTGTTGTTCTATTAATTGGTTCACTGTATGTTTGAACACTTACAGTTTTTAAGATGACGGCATTTTCTCTGGATAATTGGTCTGAAGGTAGACTTTCAGCACTCCACTGGAGAAGTTGGGCTTCAGTGCAGAACAAATCCGTCAGGGAGAAATCTTCAGAACGATTTAAAACTCGCTTCCATTCCTCAAGTACAGTCCTGTAAAAAATCCAGATAACGAAAAAAAATTCCAGATATTTTAGTATACGAAAGTTCCTTTATCGATTACTAATTTAATTTTTTTAAATATATATTTTAATGACTAATTTTACGTACTCTCGTAATTCTTCGGCTGCTTTTCCTAAATAATTGGTAAATCCAGAGGCCAGTAAACAGTTGAGTGGTAGCATCTTAGTAGTGCTTGATAACTCCGAAAGCTAAAACCCAGAAAATATTAAAGAAATAGTTGATGATTACAGTTGCTTCACTAGCAAGTCCAAGACCAATAGCACTTTTTTGGGCTGATTTGGTTTGTATTATTAGTTCGCATAAAAGTATCCTAACTCATTCAATGATAAAGCAAATAAAGTTTTCCCTTTTAGGTTACAGGTTTAATTTACCTAATCCCGAACACTTAAACTAACTTATTTTCTATTATTTAAAGACTCTAACCAAAAAAATTGGTACATTAACACCGGTTACAAACTCTGTGCAAGCAAAAGCCCACATGAATCACATTACTCTTATACTGAGGGCTCAACAGCGCGTCTACTCCCATCTTGCCTTATATCTGATTTATTTGAGTAAAGGCTGCCACTTCCATTAGAGTATGGAAACTCAATCAACACCAAATCTAAGTATATAAGTAATTAAACAACTAATGGTGTAATAACAGACGAAATTAATTTTTATGAGACGTTTCGACCCTATCAAAGGTAATCTGGAGAGCTTTAAATAGGTTTAAGAATAGGCAGGTGTTATTTTTGAAAATGGCGACTTTTTTTTAAAAAAAAGTACTCTCCAATGGAGACAGTTTACCAATTTTATTATTTCGATTTAAGATGAATATAAACCATGACAGAATATGGCCTTTAATAGGGCCGAAACGTCTCATATACAACAATAATTTCGTCCCTTATTACACCTTTAGTAATATAATTACTAATAATTCAAATTACAATTATCAATAACTACGGGAGACATACAGAGACAAATAGACCCCCGACCGGGGGTCTATTTTTCTCTGTATGTCTCCCGTAGTTATTGATAATTGTAATTTGAATTATTTAAAATTTAATCTTTCGGTAGTAAGAAAACTACCAAAAAACTTAAAAATTGAAATTCTAATATAATTACTTATATTCGAGAATTACAAGGGTATATCACATTAAATTAGTATCAAAAATTTAATTAATTGTTTACCAAGTTTCCCGAAAACACCTAAGAATTTGGATAATAATAATAAACCAAGCCCTTCATTTCACATTGAAGCCAAATTTACTCCCTAAAATGTTAAAGAAGTGACATTTGTCGAATTGTTGTGTATACCTGTTTCTTCCATATGGAAAATTCATCGTCTAGTTTGTTTAC
Source organism: Gerris buenoi (assembly GCA_001010745.2). Taxonomy (NCBI): domain Eukaryota; kingdom Metazoa; phylum Arthropoda; class Insecta; order Hemiptera; family Gerridae; genus Gerris; species Gerris buenoi. The sequence goes on along the minus strand of KZ652811.1, from coordinate 65,894 downwards.
TAAGCCACGGGCAGCTAAAATAGTTTCTTCTGCTTTTCTAATGTGAATCTCAATTTCAGCTACTTCTCTACTTGTAGTACTCAGCTGTTCTTTGAGCTTTTCAACTGTATCGTCTGCTGTTTTCAAACCCAATCCAAGTTCATCTATTTGAATTGTGTACATTTTTAGATTCCTGTAAGAGTGGATTATATTATTGGGAATACTACAAGAGCTTAGGTGTAGTGTATCTTTTTTAGCTACAGGAGTAGTTATGTTTATGAGAACCCTCATTAACAACGGTCACCGGATATCGATTCGATACAAATTGGTTTATCTGACCCCGATTATTGATTTTGTGTTGCGTGTTTAGTGTAACCACCTGTTATGTACTGTACCACCCTCCTAACCACCTCCGATATACTTTCGACACCCTCACCTGTCCGCTCGTGCTCACGTGTACCGCTGGACGAGGTATACTGAAGAAGTCGTAGCCTGCTGACGAAACGTCGATGTCTCTGAGTGTATAGAGCCTGTACAAAATATCGTGTGGCCGGTATTCGGACTCACGACCCTCGACTGTGAATATGGTGGTTTACCGACCTTAGACAGAGAGGCTACTGGTGGGCCCCACTGTTTAAAATAATTGTTTCAATTATTTATCTTTCAAAGCCCCCCTTCCCACGCTGTAGTATGTTATTTTATACTAATATTTTTCTTTTTGCGTAATGTTTTGAACGTTGGTATCGAGAACAGGATGTTATCTTTTCTAAGAATTCCTTCTCTTAATATATATATGTAATTTATCTACAGTTTTTGTCCGATCTAGATGAAAATTTGCACACTTGACCNACTAAGGAGTGGATGACAGCTCTCTTCTGCGTCGGGTGGTGATGTGACGCCGCATTCAGGTACCTATCCGTATGCGTGGGCTTCCTGTAGACGGAGAGTCCTAGAGTTCCGTTGGTCTTCTTCGTCACCAGCACATCCAGAAATGGTTGGCAGTCCTTCTCTTCAAATTCCATAGTAAACTGAATTTTCCTATGAATCGAATTCATATGACGGAGAAATTCATCCAAAGTGTCTCTTCCATGTAAACAACTATAAATCGCCGTCCTTCTCTCCAGTTGTCAGAATGTCTTGTTGTTGCTTCAAGTAAACATCACGATGCACCACACCCCTGAAGATGCTTCCAGTAGTGGAAGCGAAACGTCGGACTTCACCCCCTTCGAGACGCGGATTCCACCGGAAAACCAATCTGTTTATTATTGTAAGGTTTGGTAGAAACAGACTTGCGGGAAAAATCACTATTTGGTTTGCGGTTAGGTTGATTATATTCAAATTAATTAGTGATTTCTAGTAAACGGCATTCAGATTTTACAAAATTTATTAAGGTTTCAAGTGTCGGAATAGTTTTACTGCCATTTTTAGTCTCAAACTTCTTACGTGTGACTGGGTCCAACTGCCTAATAGCAATACTGAAAAATAAAAAATCGGAAAGGTCTCCTAATTGCATTTTACGTAAACCTGCAGCATTAACACTGATTTTAGATAAGAAAGTTTGAAATGATTCGAAAGTGGGCTTTAATGGAACGGACGTGGGTTTAACTAATGCGTCAAAATAGTGTTCGGCGAGAACCCTATCTGATTGAAATCTGTCCATCAATGCCTGTCATCTGACAGCGAATAATTTTTAATAATGTCTGCGGGTCTGTCAGACACAGTGGTTATAAGATAATGCATTTTTTCGACTTGGGTAAGGCGAGCATTTTTGATAATGAGGCTTGAGAATAAGTCTCTATATCTTACCCAATCCCTAACATCACCGTTAAATTTCTTTATCTCAAGAGCGGGTAAATTAAATTGATGTTTTAGCGGATAGCCACATGAATTGTGAGACTGAGAGGATCCACTTGTACTAGGTTTGCTCTCAGCTTTATCGACGTCTTTTTTAAGAGAATACATTCTATCTACAGCGATCAAAATGCTACCATGTAAATCGTCATAAGCTGAAAGGTCATCGTATGTAGGAGTAAAATCAGGATTTATTTCACATTCCAAGTCATTGATTTCGTCCAGTAGTGTCTCAAAATCTTTTCTATTTACACTACGGACTCCTATCATAAACGTATTTTGGCTTTTCTCGTCGGCTAGCTTAGGAATCATGTCGTGTTAAGTTTGAAATCTTCTAAATAAACTTTCTTTTTTGGCATGATGCCTTTTTAAAATTTTAGCGATGTTTTCACCTGAGTATGATTTAAAAGAATGAAAGAAAATCAAAATATAATTAATAACTGGAATAAAATAAAAATCTAGTTTGATAGGAGAACTAATTTTAATTAAGAAATAAATTCTGAGTGAAGTCGTAAATAAATAAAAATAAATGAATGAAAAGATTTTACGATTGGATTTATCAATGAAAAAAACAAAAAAAAAACAAACAAAAAAAAAAAACTGACAGCTGATTTGACACAATAACAAAGCGGAGTAAATTATCGATGTAAATATTTACGGAAATAAATGCGTATTGTTTACGCCAGTTGACTGTTCAGGATAAATACTATTTGTAAAGTTTTGTTTTCATTTAGATAAGGTAGATAGGGCACTGAGGTAGCGTCTCATCGGCCATCTCGTTTTTAGTTGGCTTCTGGACTTGGTTTCTAGAGGTCAGACTGCCGTTTTTATAACCTTCCGTTTTTACGTTATTATTTTACGTGAAGTTATTATCTTTTATTCAGTAGCTCAGCAGTTCGGTGGTTAAACTTTTATTTCAAACGAAAGTGAATTTTTCCGCGATACGTAGGTACAGNAATAAAAAATCGGAAAGGTCTCCTAATTGCATTTTACGTAAACCTGCAGCATTATCACCGATTTTAGATAAGAAAGTTTGAAGTGATTCGACAGTGGGCTTTAATGGAACGGACGTGGGTTTAGCTAATGTGTCAAAAATAATGTTCAGCGAGAACCCTATCTGATTGAAATCGGTCCATCAATGCCTGCCAAGCGGGTTCGAAGTTGTCATCTGACAGCCAATAATTTTTAATAATGTCTGCGGGTCTGTCAGACACAGTGGTTATAAGATAATGCATCGAACAGATGCATTATCTTAAAAATTATTCGAAAAGACTTGGGTAAGGCTAGGATTTTTTATGATGAGGCTTGAGAATAAGTCTCTATATCTTACCCAATCCCTAACATCACCGTTAAATTTCTTAATCTCAAGAGCGGGTAAATTAAATTAATGTTTGAGCGGATATCCACATGAACTGTGAGACTGAGAGGAACCACTTGTACTAGGTTTGCTCTCAGCTTTATCGACGTCTTTTCTAAGAGCATAAATTCTATCTACAGAATTACGGATTACGGATTAAAATCTCTGCCTGGAACGCTGGTAAATGAAAGGAAGGGGGGTGGTATTGTGGACTGTGAACAATACTTTAACTTAATTTTGGAATGTGGTATCCGCGGTAAGGCGGCAGAGAACACAAAACCTAAGTTCGTCTGGAAAGATAGATTAATTCTATAGCTTACCTGGAGCTTTCCAGTCCTGGAGTATAGATGGTGATATGATGATTGTGATGGTCGAGCGATGGTGATGCGCGAGATCGACGGAACTTTAAAGGCATAAAATAATAAAGTTTAACACATAAAATTATAAGTTGGCGGAGAAACAATGGCGGTTAAAATACTACTGCGTTTAAACTATAGCGGTGTAAACGATATGGCGGCGTTTAGTGTAGTTACGGTTACGTTAAACGGTAGACGCACACTGATGAGGAAGGGATATGCAAATCCCCACCAGGACGGAAGACAGATGCCTAGTTCACATGCGAACCGCTAGGAAGCGGCTGTATGTAGAATCTAGGCTATAAAGCTTAGAATATCTAACCTTTCCAGACTCTGCCAAATAAATAATTAATTAACAATTCACCACGCTGCTACTTGTGAAGCTGTCTGCTTGAGACGTCTTCTGATAGACATAGGTGTAAACATAAGCCGTCCGGTCAGTCTTTACGAAGACAATCAAGGTTGCATTAGACTGGCTCAGCAGACAAATAGTAAAAGGACGAAACATATTGATGTGAGACACCATTTCATCCGCGAGAAGGTTGAGGAGGGGTTAATCTCACTTTATGCTTCGAGCCAGGACCAGGTAGCTGATATATTCTTACCAAGGGGTTGCCACCTCAAGTTTTTAATTTAACTATTTAAGAACACAACTTGGAGTGACGCCTCTAACCAAGGATCCAGGACAGGAGGAGGGGTGTTGACATCCTCACCTGTGTCAACTTGTTTTATTTTGTCAAATCATTTATATATGTATTATTTTAATCTTAATAAAAATATTCTTGAGTTCTACAAATTATAATATTCCACATTGAGATTCACTTCTTTTTCACCAATCATATTTGTCAATATCCGTTGAGTTTTATTCAGATGTTCTGCACTTCGTCGGGATTTATTTTCTTAAAGCCTGAAAAGTCTGCGTGAACGGTTTAGAAATAAAGTCAGACGAATAAATTAGTTATATTGCTATGTTGTCCAGGTGAATTGTAGAAAGTAACTGTTAGTCGATTGTGGACTCTGGTCAATCCGTATATGTTTTTCTTGACGAGACTGACATCCTTATCTCTCAGGTGTGCCGATTTTAGATTCAATAACCTAGTCTTTCTGAATTATTAGAATATTTATTTATTTTAGATTCGCAGATCTTTTTTACTTTTCCTCACTACTAATAGTAGGAAAAGTATCGTTTTCACAAAAAAATTGTTTTTCGAGATTTCAACGGAATTATCCGTTTTAGGTGTTTTTAAGACCTCCAGAGTGGTTTTCAGCATGACGTATGTATGTGTGTTACCATCGTAGCGCCCAATGTGTTTAACCTAGAGAGTTGAAACTTGGCAGAAAAATCAGTCTTTACCTGTAGTGGTGCCGCTAGGAAAATCAACTTTGATAATAATAAATCAGTTAGTTTAGAACGGTCACCCATCCAAGTACTAACCACGTCCAATGCTGCTCAGGAGGGAGCACAAAGTTCACCCTAAGTTTTCCTCGCAGAAGTGAGGAAAAGTTCTGAGGTACCACGTACCCTATTTTTTTTTAAACTCAATCCCAGATCCGAATTTTTTCAGCTCTGTTCTACAATTTGTTTTCTTTGTAACTTAATAGACTGCATTGTTAGTTTTTTTCCTTTATTAAATTCATTTGATGTTGTCTCAAATAATTTTATTTAATGTATTATGTGAAGCAACTAAATTCTCTTTTATTCCGTAAAATGTCACTTTTTCTGCATACCATAGTTAGCTTCATTTATTGCTTGTCCTCTTTGATATAGTTTCTCCGTATAATTTTAAAATTATTTTTATTCCTTGGTTTTAATTTTCGATTGCGTTATAATTTATTTTAATTTTTGTATGGGATTCGGTCACCGTAACTTTATATGACTTTAGTCATCTTGTTGATTTTTATTTGTGGTTTTTTTTTAATTGTGTGACTAATCTGCTCCGACGATTTTTTTTTTAACGACGGGATTATTATTATTGATTTTTTTCCTTCATTTTGCTAGCAGTCTACAGTCCACCGGATTTATTTCTCGACTGATGAGAAACTGCTGCTATAAAATGTTGAGGTTTTTTATTTATATCTTATAGTTTAATATTTATCTTTACTTTCGTTTAATTTTTGTATAGGTTCGGTTGACATATTTTGTATGACTTATGATCATCGTGTTGTTAGTTGTTTTCTTATGGTTTATTTTAATTTTTAATTCTAATTTTAGTTTTAAAAACAAAGACAAAATGACCAACGCAGCTAACCCAGTTCAAGATCTACTCCAAGTCAACACAGTCGCTTCTGCTGCAAGACCTCCTAAAAGACGTAAGTCAACTATTAAATATAAATGTTTTATTAAAACGCTGGGCTAGCCAAGAATTTGAGAAGAGGAAAATAACGAGGGCGGACTATGATGTATTTGGAGATTATTGCGCAACAACTATCGGTAACAATAATCAAAATCAAAACTTACTAGAACAGAAACACTGAATAGTATATCAATGAGTGAAAACGGAAAAATAATTGTGGGCAACACTGATTGCTACACAATCTAAAAAATATTTCGTTTATTTTTATATTTTTTTATGTCACTTCAGACTGTCGTTTTTGTGCCTCGTTTACAAACATTGTTTTTTTTTAGGAAATATAGTTTTCTTTCATCCACAATAATTGGTCTATTTATTATTCAAGTAGTACGCCGCTACATTTGGTGACCTACAAAGTTTTAATTTTTTCTTTGAACATTTCCGGTAAGCTATTTTCATTTTAATATCATATATTATTTTATCTGTCAAATTTCATAAATTTTGTAAATTATTCATAATGTCAAACGAACAAAAATCAGAATATGGAACCTCGTCCACAGCAGAGATATCACGAATAGCCATTAAACCTCCAGCGTTCTGGTTCTGTCAAATGAAATAGCAGTTCATTACCGCTGGAATAAAAGCCGATGCGACGAAATTTCATTCGGTGACAGCCGCGATTGAAAGCGATGTCTTAGCCCACGTTAGCGACATAGTCCTCAACCCTCCTAAAGAAAACATGTACGAGAGCTTGAAGCAGCATTTCTCGGATTCGGAGGATAAACGTATGAAAACTTTACTTGGAGGTTTTACTAGGTTCATCAACCTAGTATCTTGGGGAACACGAACGAGACCAGTCTCGAGGCAAGCATTAAATCACTCGTAGACAAGTTAGAGGCAATTTTAACAAAACCACGAACTCGTGTAAGGAGTCGTAATCGCTCCACATCAAGAACGTCGCGAGGAAGCAGCGGATCCTCTAACAACGATGAAGACACTTGCTGGTATCACCGGACTTTCGGCAAAAACGCCAGGAAGTGTCGACAACCATGCATACAAGCTAGTTTCTTGAAGGAAAACTAGTTTATCCGTCACTGTTATTAGCGGCAAGTAACGGAGGGACATTCATGACTAGCCGCCTGTTTTCCGACGCAAAACCTCTAACCTCGAGTTCCTAGTGGATACTGGCGCCGACCTTTCTGTCCTGCCAGCACGACAACGACATCGAACCAAACCAGACAACCAATGTAGACTTTTCGCCGCCAATAGCACAGGTATTCGAACATACGGAGAAACGACATTAAATTTAGATATCGGATTGCGACGTATATTTCCCTGGACTTTTGTTATAGCTGATGTGGCTAAACCTATGCTAGGCGCTGACTTCATTATAAACTTTGGACTGCTTATCGACTTACATAACGGACGTGTGAGTGACATACTGACGAACGTATCAAATCTAAAATTTTACGGCGGGCTCGCCATGGAGCCCCCAAATTATTTTCAGGAGCCACCGAATTATTTTAATTTATTTGAAACGGAGTATATCTACTGATTCTAGCCGGTATATCTACTGATAAACCCTCTTGAAGTAGCCTCTCTGTCCAAGGTCGGTAAACCACCATATTCACAGTCGAGGGTCGTGAGTCCGAATACCGGCCACACGATATTTTGTACAGGCTCTACACTCAGAGATATCGACGTTTCGTCAGCAGGCTACGACTTCTTCAGCATACCTCGTCCAGCGGTATACGTGAGCACGAGCGGACAGGTGAGGGTGTCGAAAGTATATCGGAGGTGGTTAGGAGGGTGGTACAGTACATAACAGGTGGTTACACTAAACACGCAACCCAAAAATCAATATTCAGGTACGGTAGCCGGTGACCAGAACACGCAAAAATATAACTACTTACTCTCCAGTCTTTCTCAGGTCTATAGGGTATTAATAAATCTTTTTTCTACTCCATGTTCGGCTATATTACCTCATATACTATACCTCATTGGAGGCATCTTCTGGCCTAAAAGAAGATTTTAAATTTATTTATCGATCTACGTCATTTTACATCTTAATCATTCGTTCATAAACACTGAGTAATATTACTTCAAATCTAACTTAATTTTACATATAATTTTATGACTTAACTTATACCATAATTATATATATAACCTTTATTTATGCCTTCTATTATATTACAATACACATTTTTCCTTTAATTGTCTTACTATCGGTAATTCTACCTGTGCGTCGTGCGTCTACCTGCAATTGCATAATTTTTGTTTTCTATTTTTTTTTTATATATAGAACTTAAATTTAAAAGTATTTACCTTCTAATTTATCTTCTAAAGTTCTATGTTTAAGTTACCTTGTTTTAGAAGATAAATTGGAATAAATTAGAAGGTAAATACTTTTAAACTAAAGTTCAATAGAAAAAAAATTTAACAGACAAATTAATGTAATTGTAGGTAGTCGCACGACGCACAGGTAGAATTACCGGTAGTAAGACAATTAAAGGAAAAAGTGTATTGAAATATAATAGAAGCAATAAATAAAGGTTAGTATATATTTATATATAAAATTATGGTATTAGTTAAGTCACAAAATTATATGTAAAAATATGTTAGATTTTAAGTATTAGTACACAGTGTTTATGAAAGTATATGTCAATATGAATGAATAAGATGTAGATCGATAAATAAATTTAAAATCTTCTTTTAGGCCTGAAGATGCCTCAAATGAGGTGAAATATAGCCAAACATTGAGTAGAAATAATATTTATTAATACTCTATAGACCTGAGACAGACTGGAGAATAAATTTGATTAAAGGGTAATACACTACGAATATTATAACTACTTACAGGATATTCAGTATATGGTGTAACTATTTAGGATTAATTTATTTTATTTATTTTATTTTTATTTATTTTTTATAATTCAATTATGAGTGATCAAATAAATTTAGATACTTTAAGAAATAGTATCATATCTATGAAAGAGCAGTTCATTTGCAAATAGCAATTTACTGAGTACTCTCATTCTGTATGAGTTTAAGTTAAATTGCGGACATTACTTTTATTATAAGCATTTCATTATGGAAGCCACACTTACCTCTGAATAATTTCTAGTTCGTCTTCAAGAGGTTTGATGTTCTCTAAGACTTTAGAATACTGCACGTTTGCAATAACCCAAGCGGCAAGTGGGGCTGCGGCTGCTGATGCCCTTTTAGCATTTGACGGATCAAACGAGTATTTCTGCTTCTCGAGCAATTCTTCGACTGATACTCGATTATCCTTAGTTATTTGGGTTGCGTCAAAACATCTGTAAATACATCATATCCATAAAAACTATTCATCGGAATGAGGAACAAATGGGTTGGATGGTGGAAGCATTGTTAATGAAATAATTTCATCTCTTTTTAATTCCGTTTTTTTTTTTTTAATTTAAGCTTATTCCCTTTGCAGTCTAAAGCCAGATGTGCAAAGTGCGGTATCTTTGACAGGTGTACCGCAACCTTTGACAGGTGTACCGCAACCTTTGACAGGTGTAACGCAACCTTTGACAGGTGTACCGGAACCTTTGACAGGTGTACCGCAACATTTGACAGGTGTACCGCAACCTTTGACAGGTGTACCGCAACCTTTTTGCTATAATTTCTGTTGATTTATGTGATAACTTGATAGCACCTACGCTCCGGCTTACCTGTCAGGTATAGTGCAACGCTCCGGGTTACCTGTCAGGTATAGTGCAACCTGTATCAACAAATGAATTTACAGAGGAGTAACTCAGGTATCTGGCGCCCCCACCAACTTTTGAGAATATGATATTCACAAATACAATATTCACTCCTGCCCTCCTTTTTGTTGGTCATTGGAGCAAGATTGAGTGTGGACGATAAAAATATGTTCTATAAATTCAATGCTGCGGCTGCGTTTTAATTATTAAAACATTTAATAAAAGTCATAATATATAATAGACCGTAGAATCGCAAACTTTTTTGCCTCGCAGACCACTTGGTTATTTATTTTTCTATAGACCCCGGATGTCTGCCAATTATTGAATTTTCCTAAACATTAACATATAAAGTTTTTTTTTTGACAGCTGACACAGTGCTGCTCACTTAGATAGGTTTTTTTTTGTAGAGTGAACAATAGTGTCAAGTCGATCCGATAAATCGAATAAAACTTTCTCCTATAGATATTGATATTGTAATTAAATCTCGTGGTATCTCATGTAATTGATTGATTTTAAAACATACTTAAAAAGTGTTTAACAGTTGATTGTTTACTTTTTGTTTTCGATTTTCAATAAATTATATTTTGATCCATATCTTGATTTTTATCGGAAAAAACTTATATCGTTGATGATTTTTCTGAACATGTATGTGAAATTTCATCAAAATTCGGAAGTTAGCTTAATTTTATAACATTTTATTTTTAAAAATGGATTTAAAACGGCCATTTTGTTTCAAAATTGCGGTCGTTTAAATAACAAAAAACATATGTCTCCTCAATATAATATTATTATCTTTAAAACGTTGAATAACGTTTAATTAAATCCGTATGATAATTGCTGTTTGTCAATTGAAAATTTATAAAAATTTGAACCTTATTAAATTTATAAATTAGTACTTGGGAAAAGGTGATGTTATCTTCTTATTATACGTGATAACAACTTTTGTATAAAAGGGGTTTTCAATCGGGCAACATGGTTTACTTATGACATGGTTTACATAAGTAAACCATGTTTATATAAGTAAACCATGTTTACATAAGAAAACCATGTTTACATAAGTAAACCATGTTTACATAAGAAAACCATGTTTACATAAGTAAACCATGTTTACATAAGTAAACCATGTTTACATAAGTAAACCATGTTTACATAAGTAAACCATGTTTACATAAGTAAAACATGTGTAAACCATGAATAAACCATGTTATCCTCTCACTAACATAATTATCATCACTATTTTAAAACGCTATAATAAAATCTCAGTAGGGCGATTTATGCCACTGTTCAACTATATTTACACACCTTATATCTTCCTTGACTCCTCTAGAAGCAAGAAATGTTCTCATGCTGTACCAAGACGTATCTCTGATACCCATCAGTCTTAAAACACCTTCAAGAATATCCCTGACGATATCCGGTGGTACTCGAAGCGATCGGATTTCAGATAAAGCTTCAGCTTTAATATTGCCAACAGCCGCTCTTGCTTCTTGAATCAGAGGTTCTATTTTAGACAGTTCTTGATTTATTTCGTTCTTTCTGGAAAACAAAAAGTTGAAATTACCATTTATATTATGGATTTTATAGAGGTGAAACAGTAAATCGGATGTTGATTATTGCTGATGGCATTCACTGGATGCATTCGTAAAAAGGATATAATTAAACAAACTTCGAGTTAAAGTCATGTAACTCAACATCATCATGTCAAAAAAAGCAATCCCAATATATGGAATAAGATCTTCCATGGTTAAAATATTTCATTTCAGACGATTGCAAATCGTAAATGGGTTCGAAATACATTTTCTAATCGATGTTACCCTGTGAACAGTTATTTTATGCTTGTGATGGTTACATTTATTTGTTGCTTCCACTATCAATAATAATCATATTCATTTACTTTGATGTTTTTTTTTATATTTTGCATCGTGATTTTTCGTGTACGAGTCTAAAATTGATAAAATAAGAGGACTTCCTATAAAAATCAAGAGAAAAGGCAGCCACTAAAGAAGTACAAAAATAACCCAATCAATAAACCGTCAATAATCGAGTTTTTGCTTTATTAAAAAAATGACCTTATTTGAAGAGCGTCATTTTCAGTTTGGGCTTTTTGGCGTCGTGCTTCCAGTTCATCTCTCCTCGTATTGGCATACGCCATTGTAGCGCTTATTTTGTCTAAAACTTCGTTTGATTTGCTCTGCTTCTCGGCTAGAAGAGTTTTTCTTTCGTTTGCTTGCTTCTCTAAGGTATCGACTGTGCTTCGAACTTCCATGATCCTAGATACGCCAGCCTACAAGGTAACATCAACGAGTATTACAGCTCGAAGAAAAAAACCAAATACAATTCACACATATAAATCGAACTGCATACATATTAAGCCGATTACACATCTAATGCATGAGCGCAAAAAATACGACCAGTCTTTACAGCATACTTCATTATAATATCATCATTTATTGCAACAACAACTACAAAAAAATCTCACTATGTCTACTAATTATTGAATTCGTTGATTTCACTTAAATCGTATGGTAATAACTGAATAATGAATAATCTTTTACCTCAAGTTTTTTTTGTCTCTCCGTTGTTGACTTTTTCTTGTCTTTGTAAATAGAAACAAATATTTCGAGAAATTTTCTATAGCGAAACGGTGATACATCGACATATTTCGAAACGGTTTTATGCATTTTACCACAGGATAATATTAAACTAGTTCTATATTCATTCCATGTTTCATCAAGTAAGGNGTGTGAAATAAGTAGGGATAGCCCCGTTATTAAGGACAAAAAGCTGTGTGCTAGATAAAAATTCGAGGAGAGCTGCACCTCTAGGGTTAGTGTCACTGCTACCCCACACTAAATTATGTGCATTAGCATCAGCACCTACTAGAAGGGAAAACTTATTTTTCGTGCAGAAGTTGATTAGATCCACAGCAAGTAACATATTTATTTGGGATATACCCCTTGTTATAATTTAATTATTTAAAATTAATTTAGAAGTGATATGTGTTTGATTTGAATTATGGCGCTAATTCTTAGTTTAGGTTTTGGAGGGAAACTGTGTAGGTTCTTTTATCTTATGATTGGGAAGTTTAAGTTTTCTTTTGTCTTTTCCTTTATTGTAGGTTTGTTTTAGTTTCTTGATTTCAGTTTTGGAAAGGTTTAATTTGAGTAGATTTTTTCTTTCTTTTCATAGTTAAGTTGGTAGGCCTGTAGGAAGATAAGGTCAGAGGTTGGAGGTCAGGTGATAAGGTCAACGAGTCAAGACCTCATTTTCTGAGTTAAAAGTTGAGTTAATAGGTTCTGGTTTAAGTTTCATTTGGTGGTCTAGTGAACACTTTTAGTGGATTTCTTTTGATAGGACACTGTTAGTGGAATTAGTGAGATTCAATTTATCTCTGGACCTGTCTATGGCCCTAGCTAGGCTCCAGATCAAACCACCAACCACCTGTTTTAATGCCTGTTTGAGGATCGTGTGAGCTTAAAATATATATATCAGTCTTTACTGTGAGACTGCTCACAATCTTTAAGGTTTGAAATTTATTATTTGCTACCAACTTCCATCCTAATAACATAGTTCATGAGTTGGTGACCAGTTCTGGAGGCTCTTAACTGATCCACCATCTCTATAATCTACAACACCCTACAAGAACACCAGATTATATCTTTTCTTCTTTTCTTTCTTTGTAAATACTTTAAATTACCTTTATGTTACCTTGCCCAGAAGTAGTTTTAGGTCGGTGGAAGACCACCGGTAGGATATTAATGTGATGGGATCCCAAAGTACCTTATGCTTATGAGTGTATTTTCAGTTCAGTTATCAATCAGGTTACTTTATATATCACTATTTTTATTTTCTTATAGTAATAACCTCCCCATGGTTACTTATTATTTAATTTTCATTTGAGTCAGGCAGGCCTTAAAGTAGTCTAGGATTTATATTTTAATTTAAACTCTGTCAAGTTAAAGAACTTTTTTAATTTAATTCTTTTCTTTTACTTTATTTTATTTCAGTGACTGCTCTGACGCTGTCAGTTTTTTTTTATCATTTTCTGGGCAAACAGACAAAAGAAATNAATAAAATAGATACTAACTCTTGAAAAACAATTCTCGGCAATTTCTTTAGTGTTTCATCTGAGAATTTCGACATCCAACATATGTAGGATTTCTTTATCAATTCCGGGCTGGACTGACATTGTGGTAAGAAATGTGTATGATCACTATCGAGAATTAAAACGGCATGAATATTCTGACGAATTTCTGTAAAAAGATAAGTATTTCGGTTAAATAGGTGAGGCGGGCATGTACCTTATACCTCATTCTTAGTTCCAATCAATAATTTTGTACGTATAACAATATAATTTGAATTAGTAAAAAACAGCCTGCCCCGGGCGCTAGGTTAAGCAGGTAACTAGGATTGACATTGCCAACAAACTCCTCCAGAAATAAGATATCCCAATTGTTCAATCAGTTCTCCACATTTACCGCCTTATACAGGAGGAAACTAGGAAAAATAATGCAAGACATGGAGTCACTGAAGCTAAAACCATAGCTGAAGGCCTTAACATAGATCATCAATTTAAAGAGGAGCCTAAACGAAAAAAAAGATGCCTGATATTGAATTGACACAAAAAAAGTATTGAAAGTATTGAATTGACACCAGAGACGAGGTTTCAAATAATGCTTCTTAAAATAATAGACCACATCCTAAGTTCTCTCTAAGGATTAGAAGGGTAACTCTTACAGCGTGAAAGGCAAATATGTAGGATTGAGAG